>JAODLC010000021.1:4631412-4672611 GCA_026781145.1 Hippopotamyrus pictus | reverse complement strand
GGGGGGGGTCGCAAGGAAAAAGGTACTTCTCAAGAAAGGCCACATTAAGTCTCGTTTGAGCTTTGCCAGAATGCACCTTGAGGACTCTGATGCCAAGTGGAAAATGGTCTTATGGTCAGATGAGGCCAAAATCTAACTATTTGGCCTCATTACCAAACGGTATACCTGGCGGAAATCCAATGCAGCTCACCATCCACAACACACCATACCTACAGTAAAACATGGAGGTGGCAGTATCCTCCTGTGGGGATGTTTCTCTGCCGCAGGGCCTGGGGCTCTGGTTAAGGTAGAAGGAAAAACGAATGGGGCAAAATACCGTCAAATTCTACCCTCTGCCAGGAAGTTGAAGATGGGCAGAATGTTCACCTTTCAACCTGAAGCACACAGCAAGATTGACCACACAGTGGCTGAAGGAGAAAAAAGTGAATGTCCTCCTGTGGCCTAGTCAGAGCCCAGACCTAAACCCCATTGGAAATCTGTGGAAATATTTGAAGAAAGCAGTCCACCAACACTCACCATCCAATTTGACTGAACTTGAACAGTTCTGTACAGAAGATCAGGCAAATATTACTCAATCTAGATGTGCAAAGTTGATAGAGAAGTATCCCAAAAGACTCAAGGCTGTCATTAAAGCAAAAGGTGGTTCAACAAAATATTGACATTGGCAGGGTTGGGGGTGGTGATTGTTTATTAATCTCAGTATGTCTTGTTTTTTATTTTTTTTATAATTTTTCTGAACTGTAGTTGTGATATCTTTCACTTGGACGTCATAAGTTGCATTGAGTATATAAAGCTGGAAAGAAATATTTTTTACAGTATGTGTGTTTTAATTTAAGGCTGTAAAGCAAAAAAATGGGGATATTTCGAAGGGGGTGATTCTTTTCTATACCCACTGTATGAGCATACTGAGTGTCAAAATATTTATTACATGCGGATATTTTCCTGCCAAACTCAGTAATTCCTAAAAAAGAAAAGAAGAAGAAAAGAAAAAAAAAAAAACAAAACAAATTTACACTCTGTAGCCAGTGTATTGAGTGTATCTTTATTACAGCAATCTGCTCCAAAAAGTGAATCAAGTGAATCAGGCCTAAATACAGCACACAGACCAAGTGCAGCTCTTCAGGTACCATTTAGCTAAGATATGTGATTTTAAATGTAGTGTGACTGCTGGTGCCAGACGTGGTGGTTCCAGCATCTCAGAAACAGCGACCCTCCTGGGATTTTCATGCACTACAGGGTCTACACTTTTCAGAGGATATTGCAATAAACAAAACCATACAGTAAGAGGGAGTTCCCTGCGCAAAAATACCTTGTTAATGAGAGGTCATTATCGTCAACGCTAAAGGCCTTCAGTGCAAAATTAACATCTCAGTACAGCATTGTGCAGGAAGGTGTAACACCCTGCTTGTCCGATCCTCCTGTGTGCCACGCCCCCTCGTTAACCACGTGTGGAATCCCCATGTTACTAGCTGTTTCTAGTCCTGTCTGATTAAGTTTCTGTATTTTAGTGCCTCCCTGTTAGTCTTTCCCCAGTCCTGTCATTAACATCTTTGGGTCGCTAATGTCTGGTCGTGCTCCTGATTGTGTCCTACCCTTATTATTCATCCTAATTTCTGGACTCCGGTGCTTCCCTTCCCGCCGTGCTCCCAGCGATCGTGACAGAACGCTTCTGGGGCCGTATAACTAATCCGATTCTGGAGAAGGGGAAAAAAAAAACTACAACAATTCTTTATATGCGGACGCGGTTAAACACGTCAGCTTAAAGTTAACTGTAAATAGCACAGTCAGAACTTGGTCGGGTACTGCACCTGACATTGCAGGCTCAGCCGCCGTGCATGCCCACGGTGAAGGTTTCCCTAGTGTTGCCAACTTTGGTCAGCTGGCTGGCGTGAGATTTTCAATTCGAGACTTTTAGAGAAAGACTCCCGGCTGCGCGTCCCCGATCGGTGCTTTGGCTGGGCGATGCAGCAGAGGACTTACACATGGCTTACAACAGCTTTAGCGAGGATTTGTGTACAGTCTTGAACTCAAACTAGGACAGCAGCGTCTTAACATACGCGCTGTATTTGTAAACTCCCTGAAAGTTTAAATGGCTAAACCGTAATGGGGAAAGGGCAAAAAATATGACAATGAATGCCGTGACTGGGTAACGGATTGCGTAATAAGGATGAAGCCGGGCTACAGGAAAAGAAACAAGAGGTGATGCAAAAGACACATGGGACGAGAACCAGAGCAGTACTGTGACTTTAGTTACGATGCTATGAAATTCAAGCAAGGACGTCTTGCACTTCGTGAAATCATCCAATGTGGTATTATGTTAGGTCGGTTATGTACTGATTTCCTCTATAAATGAGTGAAGCGTAATTCGTGAACCGCTTCTTTGTTGAAAGCTGGGAGGTATTTCTTAAAGGACACATAAGTCTGATCCACATCTTACTGGTAATAACGATTTATAGCTAAAATTTACGAGTGATGAAGGATGTTTGTTAGGTTTTCCCTCCTGTGTGTGCAGTTGTTTGCGGTATTCGTTACGTGCATTTTGTGCTGATTATTGTTCAGTTTATAAATACAGAAAAAAACCTACGAGTACATTTATTGAAATAGAAATATGCAAATAGTGTTAATTTCGTGAATAAAATCCCATTGAATAATTTGTGAGCGGTCGGATCTTTGATACAAGTTGAGCGGGATAACTTGAATCACTAAAAAGAGCTGGAATTCCCATCACAATATGTCCATCCATCCATGCATCCATCCATCCATCCTTCCGCCAATGTTTTCATTCATCCATCCGTGCTTCCATCCATCATTCTCATTGCTTATGTTGGTGAGAGAGTAATGTAAATCTCTGTAGGATGCTTTGTAGTAAAAATTTCGATTATATGGCTGTTCTGTTAGCTTCCAGTGACTATAGTGGGTCCGTGAACAAATAAATATGTAAATTGTATACATACAGTTCCAGTCAAAAGTTTGGACACACTTGGAAAGGTTTATTTGTACTATTCTCTACATTTTAGAATAATTATGAAGACATCAAAACTATCCAATAGCACATATGGAATTACCCACTGACCAAAACAGAATTAAATGAAAAAATTGGGGGCTGGGGGTGGGGCAGCTGTGTGGGTTGAGACTCAGAAGGTTGCTGGTTCAAATCCCTGGATTGTCAGTGAGGCCACCATTAGGCCCTTGAGCAAGGCCCTTAACCTCAATTACTCCATTGATTAGCTGAGCTTACTGTCTCCTGTACTCCAGTTTCATGAGGTGGCCTCCTGGGATGCTTTTTCTTTTTCCTGAAGGATGTCACACATACATGCTGAACATTCATTGGCCACTTTTCCTTCACTCTCTGGTCAAACTCCTCCAGAACCATTTCTTGTGTGTTTTGGTCAGGTGGCCTGGTCATGTGATGTGACACTATCGGTCTCCTTTGTAGGTTGCTTGGCGTGTCCGAAAATTTCACTGGCACTGTTAGTCGGTTTGGACAAAAGCATATCTAAACGTAAAATGACAACTTGCAGCTGCAGAGTGGAGGTGAGCCACTGCGATGTTGAGCAGTTATATTAGTACTGTATCAGCCAAATATCTCACTGATGGTCCACGATTGCCGAGACAGCTCCTCTCCACAGACGTTTATATCAACAGGTCAATATAAAAAAATGATGGAAAACTTGAGTTAATTGAATCAAAGTAAAAGTCAGGTGACATACGCCAGTGCCTACAAAACATCAAGTGGTATTGTAGCTCATAAGTAATGGTAAACTGTATTTTAAAGCTGGGCATTACACTTTATATTTTGATTATGATTTTACACCTTTTTACATAATACATGTACTTGTTAGGGCAGCACACTGGCCTAACAGGCTGTGTGTTTGATGACAATTGCGTATGTGTGGTATTTAAATGCTCTGCATCTATATTGATCTATTTAGGTCAAGGACATGTGGCTTAGGCTCATCGTTTTCTCTACATTGCCCATAGAATGCGAGTGTTCATCGTTTTCTCTACATTGCCCATAGAATGCGAGTGTTCATCGTTTTCTCTACATTGCCCATAGAATGCGAGTGTATGACCCACTTCGGACAGGGGCCCTGTCCAGGGTCACCCCCTGCCTTGTGCTCTCTATTTTCCAGAATAGGCTTCAGACTTGCCAAGGCTGTTGAGATGCTTGCATTTTTTAGTAGTTATTTTAAAATCTGTTCAGAACATTGAAAAAGTCTTCAATCAAAATAAATCAATCATCATCGTCAGATATGGCAACAAAGTTTTCTTGAACAGATTTGCGTCGCCTAACAGGAAAGCAAATGAAAAGCTTGATTTCACAAGATGTGTTTGTGTGTGTGGGTGCGTGTGCTTGTCTTTCGACAATCAGTAGTGCTGTTGTTAATCTTCTGGCTGATTAAAGTCAGTGACTTGGTCACCCAGCAGTGTAAGCTACTAAGGGAGAGGTTACTGGCGTGTCACCTTAGCGAGTCAGGTCTCAGGAATGTAGTCTACTCCTTTGCCGTGGCTAGCATGAATCCATCTGCTTTTACCACACACTTTGACTGCTGCGTTTGTTGTTAACGGTACCTGATATGGGCCCTCCCTCTTAATATGAAGGGGTTCTCTCTGGGGTCTCTTGATCAGTACCCGCTCACCAGGAACCAGGGTGTGACCATCAACTGGCTCCTCCTACATGTCAGAGACTTTTTGGAAGGGGGACTGAATGGCATCGGTGAGATGAATGCAATAAGTAACCAGGATTTCACTAGTAAGGTAGATGTTTGCTTTTGTCTGGTCTATGCTGTCAGGGAGATGCATCGGATGCCCAGTGATGATCTCGAACAGGCTGAGACCAGTCTTGTTGGTCGTCGCTCTGATGCTGCAGAGAAGGATCAGCAACGCCTGAGGCCTTGGGACTTCTTCTAGAACATTCTACAGTATTGATAATCTGTCACTATCATCCATCTTCTATACCCATCCTGTTCAGGGTTATAGATCCTATCCTTTAAGATATAGGTGCATGGCAAATAATATTAATATTCCAGGATGGGGTGCCAGACCAATGGGGTGCCAGACCATCACAGGCCATACAATCCACCCAGACACACCTACAGACAGTTTGGCAAGTTAGATTCACTTTAGCACAGTTTTGGGCCGGGGGGGGTGGTCCAAAGAACCCAAAGGAAACCCCATGACGACATGGGGAGGACATGCACCGGAAGCCGAGGCGAAGACTTGAACGCTAGTCCCAGAGGTGTGGCGTTATAGTGCTAAGCACTGCATCGCCATGCCGGCCAAACTCTCTCTACGAAATAACGAGGTCAAAATCAAATAGGTCAGTAAAAAACGCATATAAACACAAACATAGCAGGTACTGGTAGCGGAATGTAATGGAGCACAAAGTCACAGAAATGCGCGATGAGACTGTCTGAAATTTGAATCTGATGCGTGAATTTTGTGACTTCTTGCATGTCTCATGAAAAACTCTTTTCTCGTCCTCTGAGTTCATCCATCTACCCTAGTTGCCAAAATTGTGGAAACATCTAGCATTTTTGACATTGTGTTTTAGGAATTACTATATGAATATTGGCGGTAGTGTTTATAAACAATCAAAGAATGTTTTCAAATATACACTGGAAAATAAGTAACTAGAATAAAGTTCTGCAGTCCCTAAATACTGGAAGTGTTTCCACACTTTTGGCCGCTAGCATAGCTGCACTGCCTTTGTCAGTTGATTTCCCAGCACTGATGTCACCCTCTCAGATGTGCTGTTAGTTGTTTGTATGTGCAGAGGGGAGTGGTTTGCATTATTGCAAAATTACTGCTTCCACCCCAATAACACTGTAAGGTTTGTTCCTAGCCTGCTGCTGGTCCACCCCACCTGCAGACCACTGCACTGCTGCAACCCTGTTGCCATGGTGACTCCACCACTAGTTCCTTATCAGTCCAGTGCACCACTTCTCATGATGCCAGTTGCCAGTGTGTCTGTAATAGGAAATGCCCTTTCCAGTGTTCTGTGACACCACAAAAAACTTTGATTGGGGTACAGAAATCTGGCAACTGGTCCCAGAGCAAAATAATTGTCTTAACTTTCTGCTCTAAAGTGACAGATTGTTTTGTTTTCTTCGGAAGCTGCCGGGTAATAAAATGTCCTATTTCCTCAGTGGCATAAGCATGTGGTTGCTGTTCTTGGCTAGAAATTAAAAAAAAAAAGCCTGAACAGGAACACGCTTCTGAGTCTTTGTATGAGTAATGTTTACTGAAGGTGTGTTTTACTACTGAAAGTTATCTGATTGGCTGTAGGCTAAAAATATCTGTGAACAAATAGAAAATAGGCTCGGGCTCAATGACACGTGTCAATATTAAACAAGTCAAACAGAGCTTTTCGATTAGGGAATTAAACAAGTCATTGCTTGCACATGAATCTGGTTTAGTCATCCTCCCTAAAAGAGGGTTATCACTTTTATCTCGCTTTGTATTGCAGTAAAATCATTTTGAAACTGTGGGATGTATTTGCTCTGCAGACTTACGTTAGTATCATCAGATGTCCATCTTTTAGCTGCTGAGTCTGTGAACACGATGAATAATTACTAATGCTTGCACCACTTCCAAAAAAAAAATGTTTTTTCATATTCTACCTGACCACTGCTTAATGCAATCAGGGGAATCATGGCGTAAATTAATTCAGACCATGCTAATGGCTTTGATAATGTGAATGTAGTTTGATTTGATTGCGGTCTGTTATTATCATACTCTGTGCCCCGTGTGACATTATACGCCCTCATTTTGATAGATTCTGTGGAGCACGGACACAATCAGTGGGAGTTTTCTCTTTACCAGCGTGTGCTTGGCTCTACTGCATAATGAGGCTGAAATGTATCTGTGCAGGAACTGTGCTGGTGATAGCCTTTGGACTCATGTTACCTTTATTTAGCATTTGTTCAGATGCTTTTACCCAAAGTGGTGTACAATTGAAAAAGCAGGGTTAGATAGTCCATAGAGCAATTGGGGTTAAGGGCTTTGCTCGGGGGAACAATGGTGAAATCACTCTATTGACCCTGGAATTTGAACCAGTGACTGTCCAATTACAGGCACAGCAGCCTAACCCACTGATCCACACACTGCCCCCGATTTGTATGAAGAAGGGGAAGAAAAGGTCAGGGTAGCCAGGGTAGGATTACCGAGAGATTTAGCTTCTGACAGGAAGCTTCGCGGTCCATGGTGGGAGGCATTTTGTGTAAACGCGACTCATCGGGGCCTGTCTGCGCTAAGCCGTCTTCCTACCCTGCCGGCTCCAGCTGATGGCCATGGACCATGAGACATTGTCCCAGTAGGAGCTTCCATGCAATCTTAGCCAAGATACCATGAGTTGGACGTCCTGTGTGGCACTCACCATGGCATTAGGTGTTACACCTGCAGCAACCATATCCAGAAAGCTTGTTATCTGTCCCTAAAAGCCTGAGAGGATTTTCTGGCACTCGAGTGAAATTCTTAACGTAAGACAGGTGCAGTAGTATGACTTAATTTTCGTCTTTTTTGAATGATTTTGCCTGTCTCCATTGTGACAGTTTAATAATCTCTCCTGGAAGCCGTGTCGTGTTTGAGGACAGATGGGCGAGGCGACTTTCCTGGACCGCGTGTTTATAGGGAATGCCATTGATCCAGACCTAATTGGAGAAGTGCTCAGTGTGAACGTGTTTCGGCCTCAGGCACGCTGATCTGTGATGTTTCCATGGATTGAGGAGAACTAAGTGCAGACACCTCCTTTGGGACAGGCGCGATGACAGCAACGTTGCCTACACAGCCTTTCAGATGAGCAAGTGATGTGCGATAAATGGGAGGCTATTTGTGGAGATGTCTAAGGCTAATGGAACAATATCACATCAAGGAGATGAGGGTAGCGTGGTGGCAAACTGGTTAGCCCTGTTGCTTCACACCTTTGGGACCAGGGTTTGAGTTTGCATGTTCTCCCCATGTCATTGTGGGGTTTCCCCCCCCACAGTCCAACAACATGCTGAGGATAATTGGAGTTAGCAAATTCCCCACAGGGGGGTCATGTGTGACAGACTGGTGTGTGAGTGCACCCTGCGATGGGTTGGTTCTTCCCTGCCTTGCACCCATAGACTCCAGGTGCCCTGTGACCCTGAATAAGATAAGTGGTTATAGGAAATGGCTCAAGGACACTTTCTCATCCTTAAGCAGGTTTCTGTGTGTTTGGAGCAAGCAGCGTTGCCCAGAAGATACGTAGCTGGACAGATGATATGCTTTATTGATCCCAGGAGCAAGATTGGATTAGGAGTGTTAAGTGCCCCTGGGCGACAGGACTCATGATGTCACATCAGAAAGAAACGGAGCTGATTGGTGGCTCACGAAATTCAGAAACGCATCAAACACAGGAAACACCTTACAATGGCTTTTCAGTGAGTGCCATATTAAGTATATTAGATATTAAATTGCATTAAGTTGTTAAAAAATATTCATGAATGGGACCGGGCTGGTCGGCTTATGGGAAGGTGGCCGGAGGGGGCCGGGGGCTCTGCTTGGTGCCCCCCCGAGGACGTGGTGTCCCTGGACACGTGCCCAAATACCCATATGGTTAATCCGGGGCAGCCCAGGAGGGATGTTCATCTACATTAACTTTCCAGCACTGTGCTCAGCATCATGGACAGATACAGTTTCAAAAGGTTTGTGTTCCTCATTGTTTTCCTGGGTAACCAAGGATGGAGATAGCTAACTATAGGTAACTAAGGGGGCAAATAAATGACCTGCTGGGTTTGGCGTTGAGTTGAGCCTCATATTCCCTCACTGCACCTTCCTACTCAGCAGCCTTATCTACAGCAGCATCCTCTGCATGTCTGTGGCCGTTGCTGGTCCACTCACTAGGAAATGCAATACAGTTGTCTTTTTATAGACATTTTTAACTGTAGCAGTACGGTATGCTCAAGGTAATTTTCTTCTGATCTGATAGTATCTGGAGATCAGGGGTAATATGACCACCCACCCAGCCCCGAGGGGTCTTCACCACCTGGATCCAAGCATAAGCAAACTAGGCCAGTGCCTAGGGTCCGATCAGCCCAAGGGCACCCAGACAAAGTCATTTATTATTATAATAATAATAAACAAGAAGAATGTTTATTTATATGTCACCTTTTATTCATGCAGCTCAATGGGCTTTTCCTATAGGATAAAAGTCAAGAAGCAAAAAAAGAACAGGCCAACAAAATAAGTGATTACAGACATGGGTGACAGATACTGCAAAAAGGTAAAATGATAATATAACAAAGGACAAAACACAAAAAAGTACATATATATATAATTTAAATTATAAAGAAACAGAATTACACAATATTAAAAATAAGAAAAAAATAATTTAATATATATCAAATTATAATATTCATGCACAGGCAGAAGCATGGCCTGGGCCACTGAATTACCTGTGTGGAGGAAGTGAAATGATCATCAGTTTTCTTGGTAGGGGGGCCTCCCATGTAAAGCTTTGCCTAGAGCCCCTGTAAAGGTAGAGAAGATATGCAGTAGGCTTATTTTCATGCCCCCTGGTCACATGAGATAGTAGCAGAACTTGGCTGAGTTGTAGGTGTTTCAGTTATAGCTGCGTCGCTTAAAATGTTAAAATGTTAAACAGCCTGTTTATATGTTGAGTCTTTATGACTTTTGCATCATCCAGCAGAGGGATGCAAAGATTTATGGCAAAACAAAAGTCAGACACTTGTTTAATCTCTCTCTCGTTCTATAAAGGAAATAAAACTGATTGAATTGTGTTAAAATGACAGAACAAATTGACTGCAAACATGTACATTGGTTTCTGTTATAATTCATCAAGCCCGATCAATACATGAATATAAGGATAAAACTATTCTATCAGCAAACAAGGACAGAGACTTAAGAAATCAGGTTATACGTGTGTAGGGCGGTAGTCTTTGAAATTAATTAATGAATCTGCTTATGAACTTGTGGTCATGCTTTTTGACAAATTTTTACTGGTTAATGTAGTATTTAGCTTGGTTGAATGGATGAATGAATATATTTTTCTGTTTTGTTTATACATAATTATTGGTTAATTGAACATCTGTTTCACACTGTTGAGTGAATACCTGGATGGTTGTCTTTCCATTTCAGAACTTTATACACGGCAACAAAAGACAGAGCAAACTAAATATTTACATAGTTACCCTGTTCGTTTGCACTGATATGATTAATGGCCTTGAAGTTGTTTCATGTCAGTCAATGATTCATTGCTTTGTGTAACTTACAGTGTAAATTTTAAGGAACAAGAGCAGCACAGTGCTATTATTTTCTCATATTCATACTTGGGGTACTGGTGATCTAGAACAAAAGAATAGTGATACTTTCTCTGTAGGTAAATTCTTTCTTTGCCTAACCCACCATGTTCTCCATTAGACACACATACAGGTGCGAGTGAGCTTGGGGGGGGGTGGTCACGGTACAGGGTCATGCAGCACCACCTGAGCTAGGGTTAAGGGCCTTGCCTTAGGGCTCATAGATATGTGACTGGTTTGCCCAGGTTGGGGCTCAAACCAATGACCTTCTGATCAGAGGCACTGAGGCTTACCCCCCCCAAGCCCTACACCACCCTCAAAAAGAAAGCTGTACTTAATTTACATGTTCTTTTTTTGTGAAGCAGGGAACAGGCTGCCATTGTTTTGCCTGCCCTGCATTGTCTCAAAGATGCCCTCGTGCTTCTTCAAAGGATGACCTCTGATACTTATGGTTACCTTACAGTTATGCCCTTTCATTCCCTCATTCCTCTCCGCCTCCCTCCATTTCTCCTCTCCTCTAAGCTCCTCGGGCCTGTTGCTATCATTTCCTGATCTCTTGTTGGCACCTTGTCTCTCTTGTTGTCTTTCAGAGCCTGACGTCGTCCCGCCCATTTGATGACTTGATGGAAGCAGCGGTGAAAAGCCTGGAACATCAAAGACAAGGTGTGTGGCAGGGGGTTCCCGGCTAAGCCAAGCCTCCCTTTCTCTTCCTCTTTGTTCCTACATTGCGTGGGTTGGGCAGTGAAACATTGAACAAAGACAGGGTCCTGTTTATGTGGTGGCAGCCGATAGACCCTACAGTATTTTTTGTCTCAGGAAGTTTCTTTTCTGTGCATCTGACAACATAGTGACAAAGCTAGCACTAGACAGTACCTCAGACAGCTCCCAGAAACTGGTGCCATACTCTCACAATCAGCAAAATGGTTTCTTCTTAATAAAAGGAGTGAACAAATGTCAGCTGTTGTATATGTTAGTTAGCTTCTTTTGCAATTTCTCATTTAGAAATTTAAGAACCACACCTTGAGCTGTACATCTTGTTATGGAGAGTATGAATGAATTCTCCAGAAATCAGTCACACTGTTTCTTGTCTCCTTCAGTCACATCTTCAGACAGAAGCCTGGAGACCTCACAAACCTACATGTTCAACTTCCATTGAAGGTCTTGTAAATATCTGCACTTATTTGACAATTAATCAAGTGAATTGTTGCAGAAATACGGTAAAGTCCAGAGAGCGACGTGCTGACCTTTCTATGCCGTTCTCTCAAGTTCCCTTACAGATGTCAACTTAAGACACCAAGAAGGGCATTGTGATGTCATATTCTGCTGAGTACTGGATACAAGATATTTGTAAACTGAGACCTTGAGGTCCTTTTCCTTTAATGGACTTATTGATTTGTGCTTTGACAAATCGTTATTTTCCCAGATCTTCTAATTGTACTCCTCTATGGTAACCAGAGCTGACCTTTCACCATGGATCAGGGTAGCGCAAGGTAAGCATGTGCTGGGGTTTGGGGGGTGGTCATCAGCATACAGCAACCAGGGGCCAGAGGTGGTCTCTCTCCCCTTCTCTGTTTAATCTCTCTTTTTCTGGCTTTCCTTCTCCATCTGTCTCTTTCTTGGCACTTTTCACAATGCAGAAGCATCAAACAGAGAGACCTCAGGCAGACCTCTCTCAGGTCAGCATGCAGCCACCTCTCTGCACCGGGGGCCACATCCCACCTCCCGTGAGACATATTTTGTGAGGGATGGCCAAGGTTGTGTATTATGCTCACGTGCTCCACTAAACACCACGTCTCTGCTGGCTATCTGCACAGGGTTTCTGCACTGGATTTTCTCCACTTGCCTCAGGCATACATACACGGGCCCAAAAAGCTCAGCCCCGGCCAGTGCCAAGTTATAATCACAGTCTGTCATTGGGAGTTGTGCAGCTCCCAAATTATTGCATGCAAGCAGCAGCTTAAATGTTGTAATTATTTATGAGTACAATTAAACAGGGGCAGCTACAGCCTTTGCTCCAGAGTGAAAGTTGTGGAGAGATAGAAGGGAAATTACTTGTGAAATAAGCTAGAAAAGCCTTACAAGCATGTTCTGTATGCATCCATATACATGCACGTTTACTCTTAACTTCAACATTACACATCCTTTCAGCTAATGATTATGTTGCAACCACATTCCTCCAGTAAATTCAGGTGTGCAAAATACAGGATATACTGGTATATATCATTATATATGCACTACATACAGGTGTACCCTTATACATGTATGGGTTTTCTGTTTCAGCTTTTCTTATTTTGTATGAGAACATTCTAGTTATCTACCGCACTTGGTAAATAAATGTTTTTCGCTGGAGACAGGAGGGAAATTATTTTAATAATTTGTGTCATCCCCCTGTTGGATCTGTATTAAATCTGTAAATCTTCTTATACAATCCCAGCATGATGACAGATCTCTGGGAAACACGATCACATGATCACTCCTAACGCTAAGGGCATTATGCCGAGCACGGCATCTCAGGAAAAAAGAGGGAGCGCGTGAAATATATAGTTTTTTCGGGCAGGCGGACAAAAAAAAAACACAAAGACTGATTGGTCAGTAGCCGTTAAGGTCGTTAGGGGGGTGAGGGGGGGTTGTAGCATTCAGGCAATGAAACGTTTTGACGTTCTTAGGAACTTCTAAAGGTGGGTCTATCTTTTGTCTGCTGGTGCTGGGGAGAGTGTCCACCAATGTAAAAATGTCAGCGGTGAAAGGATTTGGCACTCAACAGACGGGGATGATATTTACGTCCAACTCTTTGGCAGTGACTCTCCAACCATAGAACATGATCTGGAGAGGTTAAGAAGATGCTGACCCCTGGCATTTCCCCGCTAAAATGGTGTCGCTTCTATTACGTTGCTAGAGATACAGTTGGAATTGTGTTGTTGCATCTATTATGATGCTAGAGATATAGTTCCTGTAAAAAGAAGATGTCATAAGGCTTCCCCCTGGGAAATTCTTTACACTGTTCTTTTCTATTATAGTACGCCCCCACACTCCTCTATGTCTGTACATGAATGTGGGAAATTAGAAAATTTCCTTTTCTTCCAGAACTGAGAACCTCTATACTTGCAGAGTATCCATTAAATATCTGCAATGCCGAAGAATACATTTCTAATCATTAGTGGGATGTTGCCAAGCGATGGGAACACTCGTGGTCCCAAGTATTCAAGGCTGCGTTCCTGATATAGCCTGGAAAAAGAAATACAGAATTATCATAATAGAGTTCCACTCTTCAAAATGTGACAGAGAGCAAAAACATCTAGTATTTTTAATCTTCAAAAAATCCATTTTCACTGGTTATGCTAGTCATGGCTGGCCATAAAGACATTCTCTTTTTTTTCTGGTAATCAAGAAGTTCAAAGACAAAAAAATGAAATTGTTGAGGAGTTTTAATTTGTGGCACATTGAGGCCTCCATGGAGGGGGGGAGGGAGGTGTCAGCTTATGCACCCCACAGAACCTAAAGCCTGGTTCATACTTCACACTGACCCGCCCCCATGTGTATGGTGGTGCCGTAAGTTTCATCAAAATGTGTACAAGTCTCCCAATACACATCGTGCATCGTCCTGTTTGTTGTCGGACCTAATCACCATCTAACTGATAGAAGGGCTGGATTGCGATCAGTCCGTGGATGTAGGAGTCTTCGATAGCCCCATGACAGGGGCTTATGGGGGTAATATTTTACTGAATGCCCCCCCCCCCAGAAGTTGCCCAGTATACCAGATGGCTGCTCCAGCCATGGCTGACTAACCTTCAAATGAGTTAGTTGATAATCACTGTAAAAAACATGCTTGTGTTGGGCATTATTTAAAGAGGTTAGACAGGTTACAGTCGACTGCGTTGTTTTGCTGCTATCTGCTTAGTAGGTGGAACATGGACGTGGGAGGTGGGGCTGCTGCTTCTGCTTCCCCCACTATCGCTCGCAAACCCCCCCCATTGCCCCCCACCACCCCAGGGCTTTTCTTCCTGCTTCTCTCCCCTCCTCCCAAAGGACCATTTCTTTGAATTCCAGTAAAATGTATATCTAACCAAGAACTGAAATACAGTCGACCCTCCGTATTCACGGATTCAATGAACTGTGGATCGAAAAAAACATTCCAGAAAGTTCTTTTTTGTCATTATTCCCTGAACAATATAGTGTAACAACTGTTTACGTATTAGGTATTACAAGTAATCTGGAGATGATTAAAATTATACAGAAAGATGTACATAGGTTATATGCAAATACTGCACCATTTTATATGAGGGACTTGAGCATCCGTGGATTTTGGTATCTGCAGGGGGTCCTGGCACTGATCCCCCGCAGATACCGAGGGACGACTGTACTCTGATGAAAAAAAAATCAATAATTTTTCTGTTGGATAATCCTGAAACATGAAGACCAGCAGACATCCTGCTCAGGGCTGCGCTATCCTGTTGAGCCGAATGTGCTCTTGGACAAAGATCCCTCGCTTCTGGATCGCCGAGACACTGGCTGGATCAGCTGTCGGTAAAAATTTAGGGACAGATGGAATGTGCACTGGATGTTATTGTGGGGCTCATTTCCCTTCTCCTCAGTCTGAGGAGCCAGCTCTCTGAGACACACAGTATGCATCCACAAAGGCTTATTTGCTAAAGCTTTAGGGGAATCTGACCATGCATATTTAGTTACATTTCAGTTATTGGATTTGCCTCCAAATATTTGGTTATTATGTTTCAGCATCGCATGACTGAATTTGTACTCTCTAAGTTTCTTTTGATGATTTTTCAATGAAAATGAACCAGAACACAGTCTTTAATCTAATTTGGGGGGGGCTAAAGACTATTTTATGGCTAAAGCCCCCTAAAACAGCCCTGGTAACCGCCCCGTGACACATTTTACCTTTTCTGTCTCACAAAGCTGAGCTGAGGTAAGACCTTAGCTTACGTAACTTTGTGGAAAACAGCACCATGCACAAAACCACAGATAATGTCCCCATCCTAAGTGGCCAGATGGATTTGAAAAAAAAAAAAAATGTTTATAGATATAAGAATGCCCTCAGAGACAGTTTGTTCCATTTGACAAATGAGCAGCTAGACGCATGAAAACATGCTTCATCCCGCTTAATCTTAAATTGTATTTAGCAGCTTCAGCATCCTGATACTTGGTCTGATATGGCCATATTTTGCTCTATATTTCTCTCTTGCTTGCAGTTGTGCTCTCTGCGTGGTATATTGATTTAAATTTAAGCTGGGGAGAGACAATGCACAAATACAAACTTGAGTGGAGCAAATGGCTTTAGTTTGAGAAAGATATAGTTGCCTGTTATTGTTTTTTGTCATGGTTTTTCCAAGCGATTTAACAGATTCCTATCATTTTGTACACAGAAACTCCAGTAATTCCTGCATTTTTTTTTATAGAAACACAGGTCTTCTGAAAGTGTAGTTAATGGTGCCTTCAACCGGTGAGTGCTTGGCTGGTCTTTTTTAGAGCCTGGGGAGACAACTTATACTTGAAAGATGATAGGACTGCAGCTAATTACATACTTATTTTACTGCGCGTAATGCTTTTGCCAGGGTTTCTCAGTCAATGGCAAGCTAATAATCCTGCTTTTGGGGCAGAAACAGAACATATCGACTTTTTATTTGGCTCAGTGGAGGGAAAGTTCTAGAAGGAGACACCTGACAGGCAGTTATGTCATTATTGTTGCGCCACAGTCTATATGCAAATGACAACACAAAAATTGGAGTCGGTTTCCTTTGCCCATGGTTCTGCTCTTTCTTGTAAATAATCAATGGAATTAATAAACTAGGAATAGAAAGTGAAAGTGAAAGACTAGTGTGGAAACAAGTCACTAAGCAAAAGGTTTCAGCAGATTTCATCTGTTATGACTGTGTCTTTTTAGAAACATGCAATACACAGGCTTTTCCAAAAAAGAGCTGTGAATCATACCTGTAGACCCAGCCTGGAGAGCTACTGTCCAGTAGGTTTTCTCTCCTACCTGACTTCTGATGAGCCACACAGGTAAGTACCAGGAACTGGTGTGGTTCATCAGAAGCCAGGTAGGATAGAAAAACTACTGGATAGTAGCTCTCCAGGACCGGATCTGGAGACCCCTGCAGTAGACTGATCTTCAGAAGCATGCCAAAGTCCACAGGTCACAACAAAAATCATCTGGGCCTTACATGCTGTCCTTCTGCTCCTTATCTGTGTTTAGTGTTTAAGATGAAAATGTAAATCGGAGACAGATTTTATTTAGGTGCTGTACCTTTAAGTGAAGCTCCCCGTCACCTGATTGGCTGACTTCAGATGGAGGCCATCTGGACGTGAAGATTCCCGCATTTCACAACATTAAAAAATATGCAGTATCAGTGATATGGGAATCTATAGAATAACCTTTTGTGCCGGATGTCCCATATCGTCTTCTGTTGTCATACTCAGGGGTCATGGGATTTTCTGTTTGGTTTCAGTGATCTCCTTTTTTAGGCCGGAAACCCCCAGGGTTTCTAAAGACAGAAGCGGTTAGTAAGTAATGGTTGAAACGCCTTGCTGAACATCTACATGTAAAAATTCCTGGTCTGCTCCTACCTTCTGTTTGTGTCAAAAATTAATGTTGACATTGTAAAAAAACACAAACACATACACACACACACACACACACACACACACACACACACACACACACACATATATGCCCTTCTTCTTCAGAATGTCTGACCATTTAACTTGATTTTATCTTCTCCTACAGAAAGAGCTTGCCCTTCACTCTCCTCACTACATCTGTTTCAGGCCCTATGTGGTACCATGAAAAGCTTAAATATTACCCCTGTCCAGCAGTCATGTGACTGCCTGGTTGGCTGGCATTTATGATATAGTCATTTATATTTAAGTATTAAAACTAAAATATGTGATGCCTTTGGCTAACAACAAGGTATCGTGACATTCAGAGATTAGTCCCTTTTTAGTTAGACAAAACTTCAAAGTTTTTATGTAATAAAATCTGTCATTATGTGCCCACAAGTCTGAAAACACTGGTAATTTAATGGTGTGGTTTCCAAGAATTCCCAGCAGGTGGAAATTCTAGGATCTGTGAACTTGGTGTAATTGGCAAGATTAATAATCAGGTTGAAGCAAATGACTTTCCTGACTGAGGTTTGTAGGCTTCTCCCTGGGCTTCGAATTCTGGCTTGTGTCCCACAGACCTACAGGCCTGCCATCGAGCTGAATGCAGCACTACCAGGCAGAACGTGGAAAAGGTGCCCTGTGCTTCTGAGCTCTGCCATCGTTTGTTTAGAAAAACAGCATGGTGGAAGTGAAGCTCCTCAGCAGGAACACTTGCCTGAACCCCCTCAGGGTTTGCAGATTATAGGAAACCCTGGGAGTCCAGGTCTTCCCAGCCATGTGCTGGACCTTACGAAACAACTGCTACGCCCTTAAGAGAAAGAGAGAATAATTTGAAAATATGCAGCCATCTTCTATTACTGCATTACACTGTCATGGGTTCCTATTCCAAGAAGCAGTCAGACAATCTAGGAACACTAATGATATGCACATTAGATAGATAGATAGATAGATAGATAGATAGATAGATAGATAGATAGATAGATAGATAGATAGATAGATGTATTGTCACACATACATCAAAGCCTCTTGATAACTTTAGGATCAACTTTTGAATAGTTTTAGATTTAAAGTTTGTTTTTATCAACCTCCCTCCATTGCTACTTGCCAGCCTAACTCATCTGCTGTTTTATGGTCTGGTGTTTGAGGCCCATTGAGGTCATTCACAGACTGTCAGATCCTTCCTATCCCATCGTCTCAGTCAGGGCCTCGTGAGACACGAACGACGACTTAGGCCGGGTGCCGCGGCATTAAGAGGTGATAACGGCGGCGAGATCGAGAAGCCGGACCTGACACCTCAGCAGCCGCAGTACTCTTTTATGGATTAGCTGCCGGCATTAATTGCTTATGGAATACGGACCCACTTCCTCGAAGAGCCATTTTGCATTTTGCAAAAGGAAGGAGGAAATTAATTTAGACTCAGAACAAAGGGACCATTATGGCTGAAAAGAAAAGCACATTAAGGATGAAATGTTTATCCCATCCCATATTAACTCCACTTCAAAGAGGTATTTGACAGGGTCTTATTTAGCCTTTATTGGCTCAGTTTAAAATAAAAAATGACACTACTAATGTAACATTATGAAGTGAATCTGAATTTAATTTACAGTACATTAGAGGGTGGCTTCATTCATCCGTATTGAGCATTTTTTAATTTACAGATAAACTTTAAACGCTGACATTAATGGTGCTGTTTTATACATCCCAGCATCTACCCGCTGTTCCCGGAAATTACGTAACCAAAAGGCAATTAAGTTTCTGGCCTGATTATCTAGTTTGTAAATGCCTCGCAGCTCTGCTGTGTGGAAATGAGCTTCAATCTGAAGCTAGGGTCTTAGGGCTGAGCACAGTCCATTACATCAAAGGTGAAGAGAGGAACTATTATGGGATGGAAGGGAAGGTGTGCTGTGGGGACTGCTGACCATTATGGGCTCAGGTGAGTTTTACTTATACGAAAATGTTCTGATGGAAGAATGTCAAATGATTAGTTCAGAGAAATTACCAATCAGATTGCAGGGTTGGTGGGTCCAAGCAACTAGAGAAGGTACAATCTGATTGGTTATCTCTCTGAACTAATCATTTATCATTCCGCCCTCAGTACATTTTTGTGTAAGTAAAACTCCCACGAGCCCATGATGTGAGGTCGAGTCATTTGATATCAATGGTTCAGTTAGATTCCTACAACCTTAGTTTTGCTTTTATGTATATAGTTCTGTTGTGTGTTTGTCTACTGAAAAACTTGATATGGACCATGAGACAGAGAAAGCAAAGGAAGTTATATCTTACAGAATTGGTTTTCTTGACTGTCAAAGTGGTATTTTTTAAACCCTTGAATCACTCCCAAACATTTAATTTTCAATTTGGTTTCCTGAGCTACTAAGCCTCTCATAGCCTCTCTGAGAAGGACAACCCTCCATTAGCGAGAGACTCTTTCCCAATGGATGAAACATACCGAGTGGACACTGGGGTGACCTACAGTAACTACTTTGTCTGGACAAGAACTGTCTCCCGGCCCTCATGGGACATTTGATTAGCAACAGCCGACATGAAGTCACCCAGGGCCCTGTGCAGGAGTGCAGTGGAGGTCCTGCTCTGTCAGAATGATCTGAATCAATCAAGAGAGGCCAGAAAGCACATATTCATTCAGATCTGCTGACAGTGCCATTCATTTAAATGAGTAAATTTATATAGATAATGCAATGACATAATCACTTGTCATCCTTCTTAAAATTATTAATTGGAGCTATTAAATATTTTAGCCACTTGTCTAAAGGCTTTCATTACTTTCAGTTTTTCAAGCTTAATGTTTTGCAGTTATGCATATTGCCTAAGGGACCTGTTGTGATGTATGGTGAGATGACACTATGTGAAGCATGTTTGCTGGGATGCCTAAGGGTGACTGCACCTACCTGGAGTCTGAGAGCTGATTTGCTTAATGTCCATGGCTCCACGGTACATTAGATGCCACTTTGTTCCAGTTAACATTCATGGAAACAGTTTGGCTGGGTGGATAATGTTCTCCCGTCTCTGATGTTGCCTGCTTGTCTGTGCCTTTGTGTGTTTGTCTTTCCATTGCCCTGCCTGCCTTCTCCGCTGCTCGTCTATCTTTGGTGTTGCCTGCCTCTCCCGTTACACATCCTTCTCTGCAGTTGCCTCACTCCCTTCGCAGACGCTTGCCTGTCTGTGTGATCACTTGTCTATCCTGTTGCCTGACACTTGCCCGCTCATCTCTGCTGTTGCCTATTCCTCTGCTGCCCGCCTTTCCATATAAGCATCAGGAACACACCTGAGAACTATTGCCTATTGTTTCAGACTTTGGAGATGTGGCCCACGTGGCTCAGATCTCCCCATCAGGTCATCTGCACATTGGCATCTGCTGCAGTGGTGAGCAAAGAAGACAAAAGCAAGAAGGCTCTCAAACGGGCAACCAAGCGAGACGTCTGGGGGGAAGAAACACCAGTGTGACATAAAGTGCTGTGCTTTTGGCCCAGAGAAACTGTATACTGTTGCCTTTTGGGAGGGATGGCTCAGAGGGATTGGGGCTATCATCAAAGCAGACTTGTGACTGGAACAGGGGACTGGTGCTAATGTACAAGCATTCCCAATGGGGAAAAGTGGTGACAGGAGGCATAGATTGTGCTATGTGCGAATGCAGCTTGTAATATCACACTTAGTGTCTGGAACACAAGCCCTCCACTGTCTATGGGAGCCTGTGAATCTTTTTATCATCACCCAGGTATTGATTTAGCCTTCCCAAGGAGGTTATTTTGACAGGTATCCTTGGGAGCTGGGTGTTCTAGCTGCTTCTGTCATATAATTATAGTTTTTCCCCATATTGTTATGCTAAAAAGCATATTTATGCTGAATACTTTTGATTATACATTTTTGCGTTTACGCAAACACTGTTCATCGAATTTTTTGAAAAATAATATGATCCTGGCTTTGGGGTAATTTCGGGAGATGTGAGATAAGCCTTGTGATATTTTTAGTGTGTCTTTGATGTTGTAATTCCCAGTGTTTACTTTTAATTGACTCTGAGACGTGTCCCCTTTTGGCTAACAGAAGCGGCATCTCTCGCTCTTCTTCTCTGAGTCTGACCTCTTCAGTGCATTACCTTTCTGCCCTTCACTTCTAGTATTAATAACATTCATTTTCAGTTGATTACTTCAGTAGCAACACGTGCTTAACATTACTCAGACCATACGGAAGTACTTTGCTTTTCTGAATACATTTGCATCCTGAATGTCCTTGACAGCTATGTGCTAAGTTACATATGATGCTAATTTGTCATACGTCTGCTCTTTGCTTTGGTGTTGGAAACATGGAGATCTCCTTGTAAGAGGTGGTCTCCCAATTACAGTAGGTCTGCGTTCGTGTGGGTGCATATCAGCATTTCAATGTGTGTGTATTTTTTTGTTTATAAAGAAGTGTGTACCAAGTGTTTTCTCACAACCAAGAGGCCCGTGCTCAAAGAAAATACCTCAGGGTATTTATCAGCGATTGTCCTCAAGGCAGAAAGGCAGGCTAACCAAAAAAAAAAAAAAGAAAATTTAATGACTAGCACTGCTCTCTCACATCTGGGACCGTGTCCTCACGCTTGAGACAAGACTTCAGCTGTCAATAAACAAGCCAACCTGGCATGTCAATGGCATGGTGCATCCACAGAAAGAATAGGAATAAATATGCTTGTGTGTGTGTGTGTGTGTGTGTGGGGGGGGGGGGGCAGTGATGTTTAACAGGCCATAGCCATCGAGCATATTTCAAAATTAGATGAACGTGGAGATTTTGCAGCTGTTTTTCAGCTGGAGCATCCTTTACGGAGGGGGGGACCTCGCTTCCTGGATGTGTCTCTCCCCAGCGAGGGGCCTGCATGCCACTTCTTTCTAATCGCCGTGTTCAGCAGGAATATTAAATCACTTGGCATGATATCAGAAGGCCTAGCACACAATTTTTTAGAAAGAATCCAATGTTCTCTCTCCTTTGTTCAGCTCAGAGTGTTCATGCTCTCTCTTCATTCTGAAAATTTTGCCATTCCAGTCATTTCCACTCATCTGAATTGTTAATAATTTGTCTGTTTTTGCTCATTGAAATAAAACGCCCTCCTAGCAGTTAAGGGCAGAATTCTTGTCATGCTATTAAATGAGTCTGTAATTGCTTAACATGGTCATAGTTCTTTTATTGCAGTCTCCTTTTGGATTCATGCAATGTGATTGGCCAATGGGGAAGGAGCGCTATTCACAGTCATGTGTGTAGGAGATTGAGTGACTCCCATTTACTTGCTGCACAGTTGCATCACTTTGTCTTTTGTCTTGTTCAAAAAGTTCTCTTTTCCTCAGACTGCACCAGTCCATGGGTTTGGGTGGAAAGCCTGTTAGTATAGGGGGGGGTGGGGGGGTTGAGTAAGGAGCCATGTGGGCTATTTAGCAGGAGATGTGACACTCATGCACATCTGAGAACCTGTTGTTCTCAACCATAATACATTATGCAGTGATATTTTTAGTCATGGCTTTCACTGAAAATGACTGCAAGCACAGGACTATTATCCTTTTATTTTAACCATGGACTGCTTTTCTGCCTTTGAGCTGGTGTTGACCTTTCAGACTGATTAGAATTTAATGTTTCCACAGAAACACCAAAAAAGTGTTGAGTCATTGTATATAGTGCAGCAGATAGTTAAGTGGAGACTGATCAGCCGATTGGTTTTTATAGTATAATATAATGTATTTCACTCACGTTTAAATATCAAGATCTTCAAGGAAGTCAAAGCTCTTCAATAATATATTTAAACATTAAAGAGAAAACATAAGCCAACTTGAGATGAAAAGTCTTTGGAAAATATGAACAGAGATCTATTATACAATTATTATAGTATAATAATTTTCCATAAAGGTGATGAATGGAAAAATATAACAAATAATGACCTAATATTGAAAAGGAAAAACAAAATGACACAGAAACAAAAGCAAATGCACTAGCTGTCTGCCCAAAAGAAACAAAAATGTTTCCACAACTACAGTATATTCAGTGTAAGTGAGAATCTGTTGTAATAATGTTTCCCATAATGCTAGTGCACTTTTTCTTCCAGAACCACTTCAAGAATAGGCATATTGTCCATTCAGAGAAGCCTTTCTGTTCTATTCCACCAAGTGGGAGAGCAGATTAAATACCCCAAAACCAACATTTTGACTTTAATGAGGGACCAACAGAAAGGGACAAGAAACGAGGTAGAACTTAAAGAAGACATGCAGCATTTAGTCTCTCTGAAGGCTCTCTCTGCCTCTCCAGATCTCTAGAGAAAGAGGAAGACTTATTTTATTAGTAATATGTTGCAGGTGCATGAAATATCCACCCCGTTCTCACTAGAGACCAATGAAGGAGTTTTCTTGGATGAATAAATAGTATTTTCCTTAAAGCTAAGGAGTCACAGAAGGCCGGGTGACTTATAATAGATCCGGTTTTTTGAGTAGCTCAAGAGGAGTGGTGCCAAGCAGGAAGCCTTGATTGATAACCAGCTGCTGCATGAGATCCATCCAAATATGAGCACACTCCCTGATCGGAGCAACACCTCTGAATATATTGTGGTGGGTCTGGTCTCCACCATGTGGTTTGCTCTGCAGGCCTGGAAGATTCTAAGGCTCACAGAATTAATAGGAACCCCCCCCCCCAACAGTGGGGAAGTGCTGTGCTTCTGTCTCCTGAACAGGTGTCTCCACATCTGTGTTTGTAGATTCAGGTCCCTCCTGAATGTTATTGATGAGCAGCTGGCAGACCAGTGTGGCGTTCCCATTAAACTGTTTCCCACCACTATCACTATGGGGGAAATTGATGGGAGACATGTGGGCCTTGGGGGTGGGGGGGGAGGTTTGGGGGGGTCACTTATATTACTGCTCTGGTGTGGCTGAGAGTCTGCATTCCACACCATGAATAGCTGTAGTTTATGATAATTGTGACCCTCTCATAGCCAGGTCTGCTCTGGTTCTGCCTGCACAACTTAGGTTAATGAGGGAACTCATAGCATACAATGCTGCTATAACGTTTCTCACACTGGAGGAATTAACCATTACACACTTCACCTTTTCTGGCCTGGTTGGGGTTTATCTTTGTGGAGAAACACCAAACGGTAATTTTAGGATGTGTTACTTACCAGGGGCTCATTTTTAATATGATGTAGAACTGCTATTCTCTCCCATTAAACCCAACCACTATCAAGCAAGACAACCATGCGAAATGAGGCTCTTTCCCCATTGGCTGGGCTTCAGAATTCTTGAAAGCTGTTCAGAATTTGCAAAAGTGGCACTAACATACAGGTGGAGCATGGGGGGGCTAGATTCAGGTAGAAAGCAGACCAGAGATGGAGAAACCAGGAGGGACAAATCATGGCCGCAGTTTGAGGTAAGGGTCAATAAGACAAGGATCAGGAACTAGGAAACATCACCGGGAGCAAAGAGGAAAAGATTTCCAGGAAGTAGAGAGGCAACAACTGGACACTAAAACCACCAAATTAAGGAGTTGAAAGACTGGAACTTGAAGCTAGAGAATAACAAGATGGATCACCAATTACTGAGCTTGTCAGGTGACAGTACTTCCAGTGCCTGAAGTGGACTGGACCTCACTGGTACGCAGTATCAGCACCCAGAAGCGATTCGAGGCATTTTGGGGACCCTAGCCAAAAAAATGGCCCCCTCCTCTGGCATGGCAAAATTTATTATCTTTATTTTACTGTAAAGTGTAAATTTATAATATCAGCCAGGGGTGTTCTTAGGCTTATTTTAGGGGTGCTTTAACCCCCCCTAAAATGTTTTTTAGCCTCGTGTATTTATTGGCTTAAGTCATGAATAGCTTGCTATCAGCCCCCCTAGTAAAGACTCCGCCCCCCTATCCATTCATCTCTAAATACACCCCTGATATCAACAAACAGAATTTAATAAACACAAGACCTTTATTTTCACTTGTGTGAAAAACAGAATATAGAAATAAAGCAGATTTGTTGTTGCAGTGTACTATGTAATTGGCCGCCCTCGAGGGGGCCCTCCCTCCCAGCAGGGCTCCCTGCCATTGCCCTGCCTGCCCTGTCACTGTGCCTCTGACGGTACCTCCTTATTTTGTCCTTCAGAGTACTGGCACCTCTTAACATCTGCTGGTACTGAATAACAAGGGCAGTACCAGTACCTGTACTTCCCCATTACAAGCACTGAATACTTCTACATCTTTCACGGGTCACAGAGGACTGAAAGGCCTTTGGAAAATATTACTTGAAATGGTAAAATTCACATTTGCTGTAGTACAGTATAATTGTATTTGCCGATGTAATGAACAGAAAAAAATGCCTTATGTTGCAAAATTAGAGAGAAAAATAATGCACACTACCTATCAAATTTTCATAAATGTTTGAATAATGTCTGCATGGCATGTGCTGTAAAACGTAACGTAGAGAAATACAATTACATTATAACGTCGGTCATTAATTATACACCATTCATGATCTCTCTGGGCAGGGCGGTGCATAGTCAATATATTACGGTAGGCGCGGTGCGCGCGAATTTTCAGTCTATTTGTCACATTACGGTAAAAGCATGTGGGATCTGTCGAATTCTCGGATGTTTGCTAAACCAGCGATGTAAATATATGAGCCACAATCCGCTCACGTACTCATCAAAACCGAAGGAAAAACAAAGGTACTCGTGGGATAAAGTGTTTCAAGCCTGCAGGTGAGTTTTTCCCCCCCTTTTCATGTGATGAAAGCGTAGCCATCCCTTAAAAACTGTGTTGCATTCGTGGGGTTTTTTGACAGTTTCTAAAGAGAATTAGATGGGAGACTAGCAGTAGACATGAATGTTCTCCAGGCATGTGTAACATGAACTCACTCATTGTGTGGTTCCCTGATTAGGTTTGCTAGGAAACGCGCACCATAAACAACATATAAGTTGAAATTGCAGTTAAGACGTAAACTTGAGGACTGCGGAAAAACCGGTTAGTCGGGCACGATTATTTTGAGTATTTTTTTTTTTTTAAAGGAGGCTGAACAAGTAAGCGTTGAAATACATGAACTAACAAAAAACCGAAGAACTGAGCTGGAAAAAAATCAACAACGCAGTATCTGCCAAAACTGAATCCACTAAATTGTATTAAACGTAAACACAAATCCGTTCCTGTTAAAGGTTCATTTATGTTGGTGAAACATTGAGAGATATAAAATTCTTGAATGGCAAGCGTAGAGGGTACCTGGCTGGGCTCTGGATTTATCCCCACCTAAGCTTGTGCACGTCTTACGTAGGGAGCACGGCAACGTGTTGGTAACGATTCACAAGTAATAACCGTACATATACATGAACATCTGCAGTGGATCTTTTATCAACCCTAACCATTTTCAGCGGAAATGGCAAGTTTCTTTGCTAACGTTTCGTTTGTGAACTCTCACTTATTGCCGCATGACGCGCTTATCCACCTGCATTGCTGCCCAGTCTGCTTATCCATATAATACATTTAAATTGATCAAACATCTTTAGACGTGCATTTCGTAAATATATTACTATTTAAGGAACTTGCCTCTGAAATATTTGACATTACACAATGACGCGCAACATGAGCACACATGGAAAAGTCCCCGAATCTTTTATATCGATGCATTCATGCAAGGGTACAGTTCTGCTACTGTCAGGCTACTGTTAACTTGTATATTTTGTATTTAGTCTCATTTGTTCTCAGAGAGAAAGTTTGTCCCTAAAGGAATCTCGTCGATTCGTGTTAGTGTATTTTTGCAGTCTTCGTGCAGTTCTTCCCCCGTATCTCCCGCCATATGAAACCCTGTAACGGGATACGAGGAAACCTGGGTGAACTGCAAACCTGGGGACCATGCACCGAACAGAGGGTTACATTTGATTTTCCAGATCATTTTAATCATTCTTGTAGCTGGCTCCGTCCACGAAGCGGGCGGATTTTAATGCTTTATTACGCAGGGTGTTTATAGCTTCACGTGTAAATGTTATACCCCTGTCCAGCTCAGGATGTTAGGCACACAGTTCTATTTGCATGAACAAGGATTGCATTGCCTAGCAGTAGCTAAATATATGTAGTGTGACACAAGCAGTTTTTTTTTTTTTTTTACCACTTGTTGATTTCAAAACTGGAGTCCGCGCTCCTAAATAAATACATTCTTAATGAATGTTTACAATCGGGTTCTTTTGCTGAGTGCAAAATTGCCATGGCGTTTTAAAGTAATTGCGCCGCTCACCCTGTGGATAAGCATGCATCCGCCTTTCTTATTACTTTGAAATTGGGCTGTCTCTCCTGACAGCAAAGCTTAGGCTGCACTCCCACCCGATGCTGACGCCGGCGGTGACACCGCCGCTTTCAGCTCCGCGATCTCGGTCGGTTGCCAGCCCGGTGGGAGAGACCCAGCCAGGTCTCCACTGATTACCCGAGTCTCATTCTGGATGATTCTTCCGGCCAGTGAAGTTTGGTATCCCGCTTATGAGCATCTCCGCGGATATATCCCTGATGATCATTTTTACTTGTGCATATTTGCTTTATGGCATGCTTGTTGACTGCAACTACGTGTGTAAGATACATACAAATATTTGCTTGTTTTACAATTAGCTTACAATGCAAAGCATTACCATTTGTGTGCTTATTTTATTTTCTCGTAGTTTGCTATAAATAACCATTACAACATTCCGTATAATTTTAGGCAATTTTTTTCCTGATTTAAATTTAATCAATGAGCTGGATGTTATTATACGGGACATACTCTTGTGAGTGACATATTGTCAGGGCTGAAAGGGCAGCTTTTTAATACATCTCTGTTTTCAACGATCTCTTAATTATCCGGCGGCGCCGTCGCTCACCGTAATTTCGCTCAGATTCAGCCATGTCAGGTCTTCATGGCCGGTACCGGGGTAGTTTTTAAAGGGCCTGATCATAAAAAGTTGCTGCGATGTGTCGTTGCCTTGAACGGGAGCTGTTTGCAAAGCCGCAAATGTCAGATTTGGTTTCTTTCTGTGTTGCTATAGTGGTCAGTAAAGATAGTTGACTGCTATATGTGACACTTGTTGGTGAAGAATGCTGGATCTGGGCGTACTTTGATAAGGTTTGTCTGCATTTCCATGGAAGCAGGGAATGGCGGGGGGGGGGGGGGGGCGCCATCATGTGACACTTAATTCAGGATGCTGCTCTTAAATGGCGCAGGTATCTATGTTGCTGCTAGAAAGGCAGAGATGTAGGCGGGGCAGACACTGAAGAGCTCTGGGTGCAGGCCTGGACTATAAGACCCAAATATAATATACTTCAGCACTCGGACCCCTGATATTTGGACCCGAGATGTTTATCTCAGGCCTCCAGATATTTACTTTTATTTTCTCTGATGAGTACATTGACATCCAATAACTTCCTCCGAGCCAAATTGTGCAGCCACAGAGGTGGATCTGACCTGACCCACCGACTACCAGCTGTTCAGGTCCGTTTCAACTGTACTTTCAACTGTCTCCATAGATGGTAGTTTTCAGGTGTGGAACAGAAGGGCATTTCTGTGGGTGTTCATCATCTCCAGCACGCCTCCGTCTCTCGGAGGGAGCGAAGCGATGAGGAGAGCCCCCCCGCCCCCACCCCCTACACACAGCAGGCATTCTGCACAGTGGCAATAAATATGGTGTTCCATGTATTGAGGTTTGCATTTTGGCTCCAGAAGAGGAGGTCGTGACGTTATCCTGTGATAGCTCAGCTTTACAGACCACCAGTGTACGTTGCTAAAAAAAAATCGCTCGGTCAGTAAATAATGAAGAATGACTGACACCATAGGAATTGAAGAGGAACAGCGAGTCACCTTAGAGACCTGCGTGCAGGAACTCCAAAGCAGATGGGGGGGGGGGTGGACATAATGGGGACTGTATGCATTTAGGCAGGATTTCAGGGGGCTGGGGGAGTAGCACAGATTGCAATAACTGCCCTTCGTTCAACTTCGATTTTCAAGTTTTAGGTTTGTTGTGTGAGAACCTTGCTGGTAAAAAAAATAAAATAAATAATTTTACATTAATCTGCAATTGATTCAGTATAAAGCAATTTGCGTCCCAGGGTCAGGTGGTCCTACCAGCATGCATCTGTGTGTCACCGCATTTGGGGGGGGTTCTTATTGTCTGCGTTTCACCTGTAACAGTTTTGGCGGAGGTGTCCATACATGGTACCTGTCGGGAATCTACTTTTTACTTTCAGGAACTTAATATTTTTGCTCTTTAGCAGATGAGCTTCTCTCTGTTTGAGAGGTGGTGTGGTCGTGTTCCTTAAAGGCCTTAAATGACTTTAATTATGTTGAGTTGTTCTTCCTATCTAAATGGGGACTGTCCATTCATTTCTATGGGAAAAACCCTAATCCCAATCATGACACCCTTAACCCCTACCCAGTCTTACCTTAACCATAAGTAACCAACCCAAATACAAGACTTTTGGCATTTTTAGTGTTTTGATTGCATTCACAGATTTTTATAAAATACAGTTTCCCTTTGTGGGGACCAAAAAAATGTCAGAATGACAGGTTAGGACCAAATGTAATATGTTCCATGACCATACACACACACACACAGACACACACACACACACACACACACACTCCAGGGGGCTAATCGTTCTTGCTGGTTCCCTGAACCTTAAGAATCCAGTTTTGTATTGGGCTGAAGGATGCAGCTTGACAGTTTTATTTTGTAATGTTTGGCAGTTTTTGTAGTGGCTACTGTGTGTAGTAGTACTTAAAAATGAGCTCAAAAAGTCATTCACTGTAACAAAGTTTTGATACTGTAAAGTGCAAGATGGTAAGTTCAGTTGGACTCACTCACAAAGAGACAGCTACTTGCCTCAGATGGTAGATGCTTACAGATTAATAGTAACATTAATTGTACTTTGGGGGGATCCAGCACACGGTAGAATGTAAAACTAAATGGGGAGTAGAGCAGACTATTAGACCATAAACATCTAAATTATGAAAAGCGAGCATCATCTGCAGAACAATGGCCTCACTGACCTTAGCAGCTGTGTCCTCAAAGCCAAATAATCAGTTTTTATAACACTTAGCCATAATAACTTAGCTTTTATGTGCACTAGTACCTCTGGTTATTTTATGTCATAATTCTATAATTTAATAACCAATCACCTTTAAAGTGACACTGTATATATAGTTAAATTATATACTGGCAAGCAGAGGTGGAAAGTTCAGGTTCAAAAAGTACAAATCCAGACCACGATTTTGTTTCTACCAACCTGTTGTGTACTCTGACTGTGACTCTTTATGATCATCTGATTGGTTGAAACAAAATCTTGGTCAGGATTTGTACTTTCTGGACCTGAACTTTCCACCAAACTGTAACGCTCCATCTTTATTATTACATTTTTGGTGCACTGTTAAATATACAACATTTAAATAATGTCCAGTACGCAAACAGGGCTATAATGATAGTCAGATTTTATCTTAAAAGATACATGTATAAGTATTGATTTGTTGTAGCTCTGAGTTGGTCGATCTCTCTTCTTAGCATATGGTAGTAGGATGCATGTACCCCATACCAGGAAGCACTAGACTTTCTGTTGCAGGTCATGCCGTCATACATGCAATATCATGCTAAGGGGAATTTAGAAAGACCAGTTCACCTGAATGCATGTTTTAAAACTGTGGCAGGGAACCTGCTAAAAGAGGCAGAACACACAGACGTGCTCTGGCAGCTCGGGTGGGAATCAGCCCCCTGTCTAGGGTACATGAGAGAAGACGATGTCATAGTGAGCTAGCATGCATAACCCCAACATAAATATTGTAGTGTAATACAAGAACTTTTAAAAAGAAACTGCCACAATGAATTCCCTTTGAAATTTATTACCGTTAGTTACTCTGCCCATTTGTTAAGCTGATCCCAATAAATATTTACTTTGCAAGAAATATGCACTCCAAGATTCAAGATCGTCAGCAACGGATAAATCTACACACGGCTGTTGTATGTGTTGTGGGAAATCCTTCACACACTGTGGAGGGTTAGCTTTCAGGTTTTACTCTAAATCTGCTTACATAAACAGTCAACTGATGCATGTGTATTTGCAGTCATTAGTAATTGAAATGAAACGAAAAAGACTAGTAGTCCATAGTATTAATTCAAAGGAGTCTAATATTTTTTGTTCATTGTTGGAGTTCAAATTCTTGTCTATGACTTCATTTACTGTTTACACGTTTTTTGTGCATGTGTGTATATACATTTATACACTAATACACACTTCTTTGTCATGGTATTGTTTCAACATCCGGCTTTGTTCTCTAATTTTGTTGAGTAATTCCTGTTTTTGTAATCATTAGCTGTTATTGCCCCTAAGTCTGAATCTGTGTCATGTTGTTTTACAGGGATAAGCTCCATTTTCTCCAGTGTTGTTGTTGTTTTATTGCAGTGCTTGTGTGTCACTTTGTGTGTCATGATCCATGGTCAGCAATGTACTTATAACACCTCTGGGGAATCCCAGAATGCACCACATTGGACAGACTGTTTCCCTTTGACCTCATTGGACGTCTCTGTGCTTTTCTTTGTCCAGAAATCAATTAAAATGAAATGAAATAAGTAATAAGTTTTGTCTCATGTATAATGGAAACTTTGTTTTGTTTTTGTGTTCTGAAAAATGATCTCATGAGATGGCCTTGAGAAAAGGAGGACAGAAGAAAAATGGAAATGGGTTGAAAGTGTCCTGAATTTGTTTGATTTTTCACTAATTGTTGATCTCTATCTTCATTTCTGAATGGTGGTGAATTGAGAGCGTGACGTTGTGGCTCGTTGGGGAGCCCTGCAGCCTCATACCACCAGGGTTCTGAGGTTGTAGTCCTGAAGGGTTGCACGTTCTCCCATAGTGGAGTGGGTTTCTACAAGATGATCACACGTTCTAAAACCTAGTTAAGCCCCATTCAGGCTTATACTGCCAACCTGAACTTTCTAGACATTACACAGAGGGGCTGTGTGTGTGAACGCAATTGTCCAAATCAGTAGTACCGTACGTTACATGGACTTTGTACTAGGGAGCTAGCAAGGTAAAGTAATCCAGGAACATTTCCAATTGACTCATCTGTGAATGGAGCAGGGAGAATTCTGGAGAATTTGCTGTGAGTGAGAAGGTGTGTTGATGACATTTCTAGCATGCGACTGGCGCAGAAACTGAAGAATAGGGACATCCAAGGGTGAAGAAGGGTCATTTACATGAAGAAGACCCCAACAAACATAGCTCGTTTACACAACCCGGAGTATTTCTAATAGGCGTGAACGTGTCTGACATGGTGAGTCTCCAGTTGTGTACCACATGTGTGAAAGAACGACTCCAGAAAAGGTCTGGACCTGATTCTCTGTGCAATGTCACTGGCGTCCTGAATTGCCCATAGTGAGTTGGTGTGGTTTCATGTGATGGACTGGTATTCTATACCCTTTCATTGTGGTCCAGAACAGGCCCCTCCATAATGCTGTCCAACGTATGTGGTTGGCAGATGGATAGATGGATAACTCTTATATCTGCTAGGTTAACTTTAAAACCATTGTGGCCGTCATCACTGAGTTATTTTAGTTGGTGACAATGGACAACCAAAGCTCAGATTAAATGATCAGTATTGCAGTAACGCACGCATCCAGTTCTCATAAGAATGGGCTGTTGAGTTTTATTCTCCATTGCCAGTTTTTTCTCACTCAAATACAATAAAATACCCCCTTCTGGAGGCATTAACGACAACTAAACATGGGGCCTATGGCTTACAAGTGCTCCATCTGTGTTGACGGTTCTCTGAGTCCCAGCAGTTTTAATGTCTCACCAAGCTAATAGCGCTCGCTCGCTCATTCCCCATCACGGCCTGTGGTTTTGCCCTAGGAAATAAATGTCCCCATAATGCATTTCAATTCCTCAGGAAGCTGCACACCCATGCTCCTTCTGCATTACACAAACTGCCCTTGATGTCGTGGTTCAAAAACCTGCTGTAGTACCCATGAGCGCTAAAGGCCTTTAAGGCAAAATCTCAGTGTGGACCCTCCCTCCCCCCCACCCACTTATACACTACCTTGTTTTCTCTTGTAGTTTTTTCTGAGACTTCCAATTAAGTCAGTATTTTCTTGTCTCTTTTTACTAGAGAATTTTTGTTGTATTAAATATATCTCTTAGGGAAAGTCTTAGTGGGGATTAGGGTTGCAAAGGGGACGAAAATTTCCAGAAACTTTCCATCTGAAGTTAAGCTGGGGAATTTAGAAAATATTGAATTTTGTGGAACTCTGTGTGAGTTGTCCGATACAGCAAAGAAAGCAAACTGTATGAATAATACAACATAAAATAAAGTGTTTTTTGAGGTAGATGCTTATTTTGTGTGTTATTTTACACACTCACAATTTCCAAAGCACTTAGTTACACAATGATATCACTAATAGTGCAGTCAAGGTGTTTTTTTCCAACTGCATTTAAGTTCCCTGTTACAAGCCAACCTGTATCTTTTCAAATTTCCAGTTTGTTCCCATTGATCCTCATATGTTCCCATTAATTCTCATGGAAAGTTTCTAACTTTGAAAATTCCCAGAATTTTGCAAGCCTAGTTTGGGTCGGTGCTTCATTTCCGAAGACCACCTGTGTTTACAGAAACATCAGCTCTTTTTTGTTTCTCTGCTGATGAATTTCACTGGAAATATATTGTTCACGTCAAGTGTTGGGCAGTAATGATACACAGTCAGACCAAGCTAACGGAGACCGATTGGCGGCCAGAGGCTGAGCCACGCTGTCACTAGCGGTGACTGATCTCCAGCAGTTGCCGAGGTGAAAGCCACTGCTTATCCATCAACTGTAGCCTCGTCACAGTGACGGATGTAGTAAAGTGGCTGTTTGTGCATCTACAGCCTGGTGCATGCCGAACACTGTGCAGCCTTTGTAGAAACAGGCTAATGACAACTAGGATATGATGTAAGAAGAGCTTTTTGGAAAATGGGGGGGGGGGGGGGGGGGGTGAATAGTGGGGTAATGGAATAACTGTGGAGGAAGAGAATAGTTCATGGTCTACTGCTTCATTCAGCAGGGTTTTTTCCAGTGGTTTCCCAGCCCTGAAGCACTGTTTCCTGATCTTCTGGTCCCCCCGTCCGGCCCTTATGACCTCCCCGGTGATACATTGCTGTTATGTCCGGCCTACTAGCCCCACCCATTGCCTGCTGGGAGGGAGGGATTGGCCATGAGGCACAGTCAGACGGGAGCACCCTGCACACTGCCGAAATTCCAGCCAGTATCCGTTCCAGGGCAGTGGCTGGTGCCAGTCTCTGATCTCCTGGAGTCCTGACCCTCTCCTCCTCTTCTCCTCCATCCCAGTGGACCTGCAGCCAGCTGTTCCGTCAGACACGTGCCTGCAAAAATCTACGAACCAAGAGGAGACTACCTGGGCCTTAAACTTGAATGAGAAGACCAGCCTTTGGGTTCGGTAATATTCTTCCCTGAGTATGTATTGCCGGGAGTTTTTCCACTGCTTTTTCAGTTACCGGTCTTTATTTGGACCTGCAGTGTTCTAGATGAGATTAGAGAACGCGGAACGCATGTGTAGTTAATGTTTCCCAGATTCCTCTCTGTACTGACTAGAAGTGATGTACTTACTGAGATGGCATGCAAGCGATCTCACAGAGACGGGGGACTGTTGCCGTCTTTGTGCAGTTTCAGACTCGCGCTCACAGTAGCGCATTGTTTCACGCCTTTATAGAAATGGTATCGCATATCTTGCGGTGGCTGGGACAAATCCCCTTTTCACACTTGTTTTCTGGAGGTCCGCAGCTGTTGACGTCAAACAGAGCGGTTTCTCGCAGTACGCAAAAGCGGCGCTTGTTTTCACCGGTGATATGTTTGGTGTCCCCCTACCCGAACCGTGCCTTGCCCCCGGGCATCGCCGAGAACTGCAGTGCTGAAAAGGCCCTCGTTGGAACCCTGGTTTGTGACATGCTGATGGCAGTTAGCCTGGGTCAGTGGCTTTGGTAGAACCGTGTCCCTCAGGTGCCCGTTGTGGAGATTCCACTGCTCCTGCAGAGTCAGCTCAGTGTCCCCAAGGAAGCACTTGGTGTTGGACACTCTGCCATAGTCCTGCTGTGAGGTCTGCGCCTGTCTTGGGAGCCAAGGGCCCAGTTATTTTCATCAAACAGGAAGTCGGCTGTGTCGCTGTGAATTCCACGGCGGTACCTTGATCTTACAGGCTGTGCTGCTGAGTCGTCAGTAAGAACTATGATTGGCTGTTCATTTTATCTGCCTCAGTGCCACAAAAGCACAACTGAGGATGGCTCCCATGAATTCAGCATTGTGCTCCTGCCTTATTCAAGTAGAATTCCTGTTTTATTGCGGCTTAATTAGAAGGTACTGGGTTAATTTGAGGCTCTAAAGAGGGATTAAATTGTTTGAATAGCTGCGCTTCTTATTTATTTAACTGGCTTCGTGTTTTGGCGTTTCATGCATTAGGTGATGTCTGCGGTTGGTTATCTGTTACTTTTAATGTTAAATGTTAAACTCGTTTTAATTTTAGTGCAATTTCTGAAGACACGTTTTGGTTTTGCTCTGCTGGAATCATGGTTACGTTTTTTCCCCTCCCTCAAAGGCAGTTACATTAATGACTGTATGAGTCATTCTTCATGTCTCACAGAACTTTGTGCTTTGTGCTTTTGGTTTTCCTCACGATGATGATCACGCACTTGAAGCGCATGTGGAGGTCAGGCATTTCTAGGACGTAGCGGCTTAATGCTAAGCATCATTGAAGGCATTGCAGATGGGTTCCCATGAGTGTCTGCTCAGGTAACTGAGGGCTGATGGAAGATCTAGTGTTGGCGTTTGTCTTCCATTGACAGCCTTTTGGGATGGTGGTTGCAGGGTAGCTAATGTAGTCTGCTCGAATCTAGCCAGTCTACTCTGATTGTGTAGCTTAGGATGCTGTGTCTGTATTCGGAAGGTTGCCAGTTCAAATCCCAGAGTAACTGTGGCATTGGCTTTTTCAGCAAGGGTCCTAACTCTGTTGTTTATGGGCCTGTCTGATCTTAGCTTCTCAAAAATACACGTTACTTTGGAGAGTAATAAAATTAAAATGGAGAGTAATAAATGAAAAATGTAAAATGATTGGCATTAACGGTGAAGACTGTACCCTCTTTTCTGAATGGGATGGTACTTCTGATGGTGTGATTTTATTGGTGCTGCTTAAATTTATGTCTGTGGGGTTTAACCTAACTGGTGTTGGAATCTTCATGCCCTAATGCAGACAAATCATCCCACAGAACATACCCATAATACCACTGGGTTCCAAAATATCTGTCCTGAATTTCTAAGAATGGGTTTATGCTAATGTGTTTGCAGTACCAGAATTTGCAATGGGTAGGCCATCTTGGGAAAGACTTAAAATAGGAATTGAAATTGCCCCGTTTGCAAGTGCGTACCTTTTGAGGCACTGCCATTCGGTCCAGGGTCTGCATTGTCTTCTGCCTAGCATTTCCTGGAATAGGCAGTTTGGAAAATGTATGCACTCATCAGTTCAGTAATTTTGTAATACCTAAGGCAACTTTTCCTTCCTAAAATTTTCTCGGGTCAATTTTATGCATCTGAATTGTTCACTCTGCATAGAATTCCACTGAATATCCGCCGTGATCCTTAGGGAGAAAACAAATTATTGTCTTAATAGACACTAGGAATGAAATGAACAGCTATTTTGTTCTGGGCTGCACAAGATCTCAGTATATTTTTGCGCGGCATGGAGCTGAGTATTTAAAAGAGAAAGGCTGTCTGTTTTTGGTGGGTTAATCTGCACATGACCACCTGAATGTCCTCTGCTGTGTCTAGCGGAATTTCATTTACACATCACTCCTGATCCTTATACTCATCATCACGATTCTCCTCTTCCTCCTCCTCATGTTCCTCCTCTGGTATTGCCTTCATCCAAGACTTCACCTTGTGCTTTGCAAGACTGATTTCTTTCTAGGGCAATCAATATAGTCACCTTTAGCAAAGCAAGGCTCATTCTTATTTATGGTATTGATGGTATTAAATGAAAGAAAACCAAGGCCAGGAAGAACATTTTTTTCGATTTTAGCCTGTTTTTGAATGTGCATTCATTTTGCATCGCTTATTGCTCTTAAGAAATGCACTGTAGCCAATACAGACTTTGAGTGTTTTAACTAGTTCACTGACAGTTTCTGAATCCCCGAAACAAGTTACACTGACAAGATGAAAGCTTTAGTGACGCTTACGCTGGCATGTGTCTGCATTTCTTCATGGTAGATGTTGTTCAGCCGCTACTGCCAGGCTGGTGTGAAGGATGAAGATGTGGGAAGGTTTGGTTATTATCATCTGAAGAGCTGGATGGAAGAGGAATTTGGCTTTCCCTGTCTTTTCTCTTCTACTCTGGCTTTTCCATCACTTCTGTGTATGTAAATGTAACAAAAATTATATTCTAAGAGACTTAATACCCTGAGCTCCTCATATGCTACGAATCTGCTATTTGTGCCTGAAATGTTCATTCCATGCTCCTTTAACCGGTAATTATACTCTCCGAGGTACAATTGTAGTATTTCAAAAGAGACCCTGATGAGTCATTATATCCCTTCTAAAGGCCAAGAGGTTCATTCAAAATCTACATAAAAGTTTACTTCTGGATTTTTTTTGGGGGGGGCGGGGAGACTTTGTTCTCTGTAATAAACTAGTAGTTTAATAGTAATAGTAACTAAACACTGTGAACCTGTATTTGATAAGCAGTCACAGATGATGTATTGCTCTCAATTTGACCTGATACATACAGATTTATGCAGATTCAGGGAACCCAAGCAAGGGTCTTGCTAATTGAAACCAAATATTTCGCCAGTGGTAGTTCTGCAGTAGGTGAACTGGAAATTCCTTCGGCTTGAATCTGCAGACACTCTGGAGCAAAAAATAAGATGATTTGGTCTGAAAGTTTTTCAGTTTTGGAATTCCTTCCTTTAGGACTTTAACGGGGTGTCGGGGGCAATTTTGTGCCTTTTTTCGGGAGAGGTTCTGTCTTTTATATAACAGTCCTTTGTTCATTTCTCAGCTAATCCAGTCTGATTGTGGGCATTTTACTGCTAATAAGCAGGATGGTTTCCATCCGTAATTCATTCTGCATTTTTGAGGAGGTGTTTACACATGGGCAATTATGACTCACACCTCGCAGTCAGTAAAATATCAACACAGGCAGCTCCTCCTTGCCTTAATCTCTCCCTATTTTTCAAATGATTAAAGGACTTCTCTTGACGTCGGGGCTCGGATTTGATTATCGTGCCATCTCGTCTCCTGGGGAGGCGTAATTCGATGAACTTTGTTCTTTCAGCATCCTAAAAATAGGAGGAGAGCACGTAGAACCATAGTTTTATTTCTCCCCATAGCCTTAACTGATTATTGCATTACCTCCCTTATGGTTCTGTGGTACTGAACCTTACGGTAGTCTTTTTTAAGCTATGTCTGTAATTGAGGACATTAATCTACATTTGAGGGTGGGCTGGGATTGGAAGGCCAGAACCCTTGAGCTAAGCTATGATGGTGGGGTAGGGGGCTCACAAGTGTGCTCCTGTGTTCCTAGCTGGGACCTGCAGATGGCGCTCTGGTGTACTGGCCTCATGCATGTAATAGACCTTGTCCTGGCATTTGCGACTGGGGGTGTGTTGCTGGGTTTGCGCAGCAGTTTCCTCTTAAGATCCTGAGTGTTTCGTAAGAGCATGTCAGGTAAGGGTTTCCGGACTATAAGCTACACCCCCCCCCCCCCACCCCTGAGCTGTCTTTCAGGCTGTATCAGGTTTTTTTTTTCCAGGGTGCTGAATCAGTGATGAATGATCGTTTGCCCGGCCGTGTTTGGGCGTAGCGCGGCACGCGTCTCTGAGTATCGCGAAACGGGTGTTCTCTTGCCTTCCCGTAATTACCCGAGTGGGAGGGTAATCAGATCTGAGCCGCAGGATGCCGCAGCTGAGATGGTTAATAATTCAGCCCATCGTGAGACACAACCGCTTTAGCCGCAGCCTCCGGATAGGGAGGGTTGGGTGCATGCTGGGTGGCAGAGCATTGGGTGTTATGTAAATACTGTGTCTGCCCCAGGCCATCTGAGGAGGGGGAGAGGCTGACCTGGGGTTTCTGACACCTCTCGCATGGCTGGAAGATTTAGCTGAAAGTTATTGTCCCATTTGTACCTCATATTAATGTCCCAGAGTGCCGTGGGCGGGCCGTCAGAAATCTCTGCATGCATTCGGCTGATCGAATGCTTATGACGGGCTCATCGGCTGCATTAACTTGTTATATTTTCATTCGAGGTAGGAAGTTCAGATCCAGAAAGTGCAAATCCAGACCAAAGATTTGTTTTCACCAACCAGTTGGGTATAAAGAGTCACTGTCAGAGAGTACCCAACTGGTTGGTTGAAACAAAATCTTGGTCTGGATTTTTACTTTCTGGAGCTGGACTTTCCATCTCTAAATTTCATTGCTATTTTTTATATGTAGACTTTCTTTGCTTCCCTGAGCAGGCGCACACGTCAGTACGATGTCCCGAAGGTCAAAGGGCGAAAACGCTGGTGCCAGTTTAGAAAAGTTTTTTTTTAAGTGTTAACATGAGAAGAGGAGTTTTCTCCTTCTGGCAGTCGCCCACTTTGAGACTGTGTAAAGGGAAAGACTTGTGCAGTCTTCTGAAGGGTGGTAAGACATTTTATTATTATTTTTGCCACTCCGGGGCAGCATGTTGTGATCTACTGTTTCTCCTTTTCTCAATATGTGGCCCTTCAAGACTGGTGTGAAATACTTATGGAATTTTTCAAGAATTTAGCTTGTTCGTCACGTTCTGCGCCGTCCGCTTGCTGTCTGAAAGCCTACTTTTATTCTCTGTCTATGTAGCAGAAGCATAAGAGGAAATAATGGGTTTGTAATGTTCTGTGGGAAAGGCCAGCCATGATTGGTAGGGTTTCACTCTCTGCTGAACAATGCAGCAAGGACGTTTTCGAGACATTCTGCGAATAGAAGCGGGACTTTCTGGGTTCCAAGGACACAGCTGGTGTCTCCTATACTGGACTGTGGTAAGTGCTGGTCTTCAGGTTGGCCATTTGGCAGTCAGGTGGCCTTAACGTGTTTTTAACTCGGTGATATGGATTGATTAACTACTATTAACTATTACTACTATTAAGTCAAAACCAAACTTCCATTAGGGGAAGAACCGAATAACCAGGGTTACATGTACACGTGTTTGCCAACATGGGCAATGTCACATGGGCAAGAAACTCATGAAGTTGATTTGAGTGTATCCTGTTTGAAACAAGGGACCTGACTTACTGCTTGACAGCCAGGATAAATGAGAACAATATGGCAGAGGGTGTCTCTTCCGGAGCTAGAAACGTTGCAAGTGTCCTCTGTTGCCTTTGATGCTACGTGGAAGTATTAGGGTTTTACATTTATGTTCTTTTATTTGGCATATGCTTTTTTTCAAAGTGACAAGTACATTAACCAATAAATGGGTGTCATAATGGAAGCAGCAAGTAATTAGTAAATGTATTGACTTTTTTGTGACATTCTGTTTCCTAAATGAGATCTTCCAGCGTGTGAATGTGTTAGTATGGATAATTGTGCTGGAAATGGTATGAATTTAATAAAAGAAGCCTGAGATTAAAGTGACATTGCAGACAAGGGAAAAATAGCTCAAGATAAACATTCAGACAAACCTTAGACAAGTAGAATAAATGAATTACATGATTCATTTGTAAAGCAGAAATGAATCTGGAGTTTCAGGGGATATAGGTGATTTGCTTCCACGGTTGGGAAGGTCAAAGTCGGGCTAGTACCTGTGAGATATTTACCCACAATTAATGCTTTTCCCCTTTAACGATTGCAGCGTTTTCTCTCTAGCTGACAGTCTACAGTTGTTTTTTTTTTTTTATTCTTTCGTTCTTGCAGTCTTTAGATACAATTAATTATAAAACACTTTTACTTTAACCGTGTTGACAAGAGCGAGTCAGTCAGCCAGCTGAGCATGACTGGTGTTTCCTGGTCCAGGTCTGACAGATAATTGCTGTATGCAAAGAGGCGAGCGCAGTGCTAATTGGAGGTGGAGGCACGGGGGCGGTAGCATGAGGATCAGGAGGAACCTGTAAATTTTGACGGCCGTGGCTAAGATGCGAGTCTCAGACCCAGGCACACATCTCAAGGGGTATAACGTCGTCCAGTACAGACCAGTCCTAAGAACCTGGCTCTTAACTGGACCAACTCCCCAGCTCTCATCTGCATGTACGTGCTGCAGGAGATGGCAGGAGCCCCTGATTTTCTGGGGGGGGGGGGGGGGTAAAAGAAT
>JAODLC010000021.1:4577429-4631312 GCA_026781145.1 Hippopotamyrus pictus | reverse complement strand
GGGGGGGGGGGGGGGGGGGGGAGTATTATGAGGATCCGGAGGAACGGCCGTGGCTAAGATGCGAGTCTCAGACCCAGGCACACATCTCAAGGGGCGTAACGCCGCCCAGTACAGACCAGTCCTAAGAACCTGGCTGTTAACTGGACCAACTCCCCGGTTCTGATCTGCATCTGCATGCCACAGGAGATGGCAGAAGCACCCGATTTTCTGAGCTGGGGCGTGGTAGAGGGGATGAAGAATGCTTACCTCCAGAACCATTTTCTAGAAACATTGCATGGTTGGAGAGCTTAAGAGCAGAGACAAGCAGCCTACTAAATAGGGAAGATGAAACCTCAGTTACCAACCAGGCTGACTCGATATGCATGGGCTATAGAATATTGAAATAAAAAATTCAGCAGTTTTCCTAAATTTAATGTCAAAACAACAGGCCCGTCACTTTTAACTTAAATACCAAAAAAAAAAATGCAAGAAACAAAATACATCTTATCACGGAAACCAATTTTCTGTACACTGTTTGGTCACACTTGAGGGGACACAAGTAACTTAGTAACTGGGTTACCACTCACATGCAAATCATGAACAAGAATAGTAATAGCATGAGACATGAACCATCGTGGCTGATTAATGATGAACGAACAAGTGATCAGTACGTAACTAACGCTTATTTTCTGATTAATTAATACATTAAGTAAGAGTGTACTGCTACATTATTTGTGCCCCCTCAAGTAAAGTGTCACCCACCATATCGTTAGGGCTTGGAAATTTTATGGATCTGTTTTTAACAAAAACTCTCTCTTTTGGAACGTGGAACTGGATCAGAATTATTTTTCATAAGCAGCACTGTGGCTTCACAGCCCCGGAAAAACGCGGAATGAGGGGAGAAAGTTCTCCTTTGTGTCTTTGCACAATCATCTCAAAACTGATCGTCGTTTGTGTCTGTGTGTGGGCATGTATGTATTACATTGTGAGGAGCAAATGTTCCCACGTTTAATCTTTTCAGTCCCCACAGGTGGGAAATCAATTTTATAAAAATCTGTGATTGCGTTTAAAAAACTAACAATGCGAAAAGCCTTTGTCTTTTGTTTGGTTGGTTACAATTAAGGTTAGGGCTGAGTAAGGCTTCTGGTCGTCATAGTTGAATTTACGGTTAGGCCAATAGAAACAAGGGGAGAGTCCCCACAAAGGTACAGATCCCTAATCTGTGTGTGTTGGTTCTGCAGTGGACTGCCACCCAGTCCAGCCTTGTGCCATAGGCTTCATGGAATCGGGGTCCAATCTGTAAGTTTCAGCAAGTATTCTCCCAAAGTATTGTCCCCAATGGTTCTCACCATCCGAACTTGTGGGATTAATATGAAAGGAGATGCAGAAATTCACATGGCAGTTTGTTGGCCTCGAGTCTGGGTTTAACAAGCCTGCATGTTGCCAGAGGATTTTTAATGACCGTTGTATGCTGTGGCTGTGGTTAAACGTCTCCTTCAGGAAGACAGGCCCCGGGTCCGTCTTGTAATCAGCTTCCATTTTCCTTGCACAAAAGAACAGCACCCCCCATGCACGTTGCTGACCTTTCACAGGCTATCAGAGCTGTGGAGGAAAGCCACCGTGACGCAGAGCTAGTGATTTATCGAATGGTGTCACAATAGCAAGGCCGCCTCCCAATTGAGAGACCCCGCCGTGTGCACTGCCTAGCAACCAGGTGGTACCTCTGTGGACGAATGAGAACGGAGCAGGTTGAGACCGCGACAGGGTAGGCTGGAGGGCACATGGCCTTCGTTGCCATTTTTGACCCAGCCTTATTTGATTCTAATTAGAAGATTAAACAAAGGTATTCAAGTGGCCTTTAATCTCTTGTGCTAATGAGCTTGACGTGAATCGACAGCCTCATAGACAATTATCTTGCTTGGTGACGTGAATCCTTTATTCTGCTTTGAGCTTATGGTTTGTTTTCGGGTGGGGCCCAGATACAGTGTGCATTGAGTGGGAGTGACTGGTCTGCAGTAATAAAATCTAGGTTTATTTTTATTGAGTAAGTGGAACCTCAGACTGTACCAATAGCTCACTGTGATCTGCTAGACTGGCCCAAAGGGAATCAATGGGTTTAGTTTTAGCTTTTAGCGGTGGCCCAGGTCACCAGTCCACAGTCTCTGAATGAGAGCCCATTTACTACGGTGTGGTGAAATTGTCTCTACCAGACAGATCGTTTGCCTTTTTATACTTCCTGTGTCTTTTTGTTGATTCAAGGAAATGTGCGTCTGTCGTGGAGGTTGGCATGTATTCCGGCGCATTCCTGGGCAGACTCTTAGAATCGCTAATGCCGCTCTTTAGTTCGGTGGGTTTTAGACTGGATTGGAAATCGTTGCATGTTTGGTCTCCCTTGTTGCAAAGCGCTGACTTTAGATTGGTTTGTGCCGGATGGGAGCTTGTGCAATTGTAAATGGGTGCATTTGGGTTTAAATGGAATCGTAAGTTCAAACTGAAGTTCCTGACCTTGAGAGCCAATCAGAACAATCAAAGAAGACAATTACTGTTCAGGTTATTCACTTAATACTCCAACAGCTACATGAAAAGGTAGCAAACAAAATTACATTTTCCATGTTTCTGTCCCTTTTGAAGTGCCACCACCCTTTTGGTTGCCATTCCTTCTCACAGTCTGCACTCAGTCTCTTAAATTTGCTTTCTTAGATGTAATTCCCCAGGGACCTTAAGAGAAGCCTGCAATTTGTAATTTATTGAATCTGACCCGAGGAATGGCTTGAAAATGTGAATCAATGCTTTTGAAAACTACAGTGGAAGCCCTTAGAGGTGTGTTGGATTTTAAGGGTCGAAGGTGGCAGGAAGGAAGCTCCTGACTGTTGTGTCCTGTGGCTGTTTAAGCTGCTCTGTTCTGGGTCTTTGTTTTCTTGGAAGGTCCTGTATGTTTTGTAAGGCTTCTCATAACATTTATAGTGGAAGCGAAATGAGCTGTGTGGTGGATGTATGCAGGATGAATGTGCTGTAAGCGATGAGTGGGAAAGCGAGCAAATGCTAGTAAAACTGTGTCAGACAGGACTGTGGTTACACTGGTGTTTGTGGAATATTATTTGCCAGTGGTCCTAGCCCCCCTTTTCCTGATTGCATGGCAGTACAGTGAAAATTGATGGAGTTTCTGAGCAGGATTGTGGGGGACCTTCTACAAACAGGCCATTATCCACAAGCTGAAGGATATGGAAGGACCATCCCTGGCTTCATGGGCCAGATGTGAGGAGGGTCATGGCAGTGGCACTGAGTGTGTCATAGCCCCCCCCCCAGCCCCCCCAGGTTTTCTTTCCTTCTAAACTGGCTGCATCAGTTGCTTTATCAGTTTCTGAGCTGGGCCATGGAAACCACAGGACAACAGCGGCATTTCCTGACATCTGAAAAGATCATCAGTCCGGTCATCTTGCATTTTGTTGGGGGTGGAGAACTTCTGGCGGATCTTGAAATTCCTCCTCTCTAGAGATGGGAAGAAAGGGAGAGAGGGAGAGTGATGTACAGGAATGTGCAGATAACAGTCCAGGTAACTACGGCAACAGGTGCCATCACTGTAGTCGCATCTAGTGTGTTTCAGCTGTCCTCCCACATAATCGGCAATGGGTACATCTGCCACTTTTACAACCTGCACTGTTTGTGGAAGAGCTGACGTGAACAGCCTGGAAGCATGCGAGTCTTCCCCGTTCAAAATGATGCCGGAGTCATGCTCCTTCCCTCTATGAAGTATGTTGGGGAGGGGGGCCTGTATATGGAATGAGAAAATGGACATCTGACTTTAAAATTGTCACAAACGGCGATTCTCACAAGGCTTAGCTCGGCTCGTGTGTGGCCCCCCGCTGCAGAAAAGCACAAGAAAGTACTGCTGCTGCCAAACAGCAGTCTGGTGATATTCAACTTTGGGGGAGGCATGGTAGAGTGGACTGATGCAATACCCAGACAGACCGAAGAAATACTATCATACCTAACATCTACCATCTGGTCTCATATAAACTCTAGTGTATCTTTTAAAGGATCTATGAAAACTGTACTGATACTGCTGCATTGCTGAAATTCTGTGGGCTAAATTACGCACGTTGATTATTCCAGATTTCATGCCCCAAGTTTTTGTGGACGGGGGGGGGGTTCAGCCTGTCCTCCGACAGTGATTATCCCTGAGCATTCTGTACGCCTGGCCTTGTTCTCGATATAGACGAATCGCTGTGTTCTTTTTTGGCTCTTGGTAACCCAGACGTGGTTTCGGCCCAGAGACCCGTAGCTGAATTTGGTAGCTTAATTTGTTGTTTTAATGAGGATCAAGTAGGGACAAGTAATCTCTGAAAATGAACAACCTTCCCCAGTTAACCCGTCGTTCACTACTCTGTCACATGGTTCTGTTGCTGTTGTTTTTTTGCTTTTGTTTACATCGAAAGTGGAGAAAAAAGCTTCTGAATGGGATAGACACTGATAATTTTGATTTAGGCTGCAGCCATTGACTTGAGCTGAGCTGTAAAGCAGTTGTATGGTTATTACACCTGTCAGAGAAATAAGTTGTGTACCTGTAGTCGAAAGGTTTGTTATCATGTTTACATGAATTCTGTTCTGTATTACTGTAGGTTTGTTTTGTTGGGGGGGGGGGGGCAAGACTTTGCTTCAGCGTCTCTGTGTCCAGGATGAAAAAGCGGAGTTTTCTGTCTGCTCCGGTCTTTACTGCCTGCACTTGTTGGGGGGGGCAGCCTTGTGCTGTGCCCCCCTGGCTCTCCTTGGGAGGGGGCCACCGATGACTCACTTGGGTGAGTGGGGGCACTGTTCCTACTCTGGTCCTCCTGAGGGAGGCTAGCATTAAAAAAAATATTTTTGATTATTATTATTATTATACCATTTAATTAGCAGAAAGTTAACCAGGAGAGATTTACAAGTTTTTTTTTTTTAACTGGGGACCCCTAGATATACCAGAGTCAATGCCCCCCCAACCACTAATGTGTCATTACATAATAACCAAAACACTAGGGACCGGGTGGCTTTATTTTGTCTATGGGCGGGGACGATAAACTGGTTGATAATGACAATGACAATTTACAATCAGTCTCTGAGCCCCAGTTTGACCATAGACCATAAGAGAAGATGCTACCTTTTGACAGTATAAACAGCTGGACAAATCTGGACCATAGTGAAAAGAGCCCCTACAATCCACAGCTCTGGCTGGCTGCATTACCTCATTGTTAGTGCACACAATGGGTAAGGAAATCCGATTTGTTCGTGCTCTGGCTATGACATCATGCCCGCCCATGTGCCGGACAGTCCTTCGAATAAGACTGACGTAATGGTTTAGTCTAGGTAGCATAGCTCCACAAACATTTCACCTGAGATGTTTGTATCCTAAATAATGTTTAAAAGGATATTCATGCTTTAGGTGAACGAGGAGCCAGTTATAAATGAGTCTGTGGAAACAAACCTGGTTTTGACTGATATTCAGCAGGCCTGTGGGGCTTGGGGGTGGGGGCGTCTGTGGTATCCATATTTAGGGTCTCATCTCTTCTGTGACTGGGTGCTCAGGTGTTCTGTTCCACACGAGAGAGATTGAGTGCTCAGGTGCCCATGTACACAGTGGAGAAATTTGACCATATACATACCCATCTGGGAGGGAATGTCCAGCTGGCACACGTCTTCATCCAGGAGAGACTGACCCCTGTGATCAAAGGCTCTTCAGTAACGTTAACATTTACATGTAGGCATTTAGCGGATGGTGGTGTCCAACATAAAGGGAGGCTGATAATGTTCATCACAGGCATACAGCTGTCAAGGGACCAGCTCAGGTACTAGAGCTGCTAAACTGAGCTACGAATGAATGATTAGCAGCATGAGCAAAGCAGAGGACCAAGAGCTGACAGTGCATTAGGAAACACTTTGGGTACCTAACAGGAAACCTTATTCAGATCAAAACACCCCCGAGAGAGGTTCCTACAAGACAAGCGCAATATACAAGAAGATCCAGTCTTGCCAAGAAAATATAACCAAGGGATGATCAGCGAAGATCAATGGCTGGATGAACAGCATGTATGTGGATCTGTCATCGTCTGCTCACCCGTGCCCAGGTGGGCCGTCGTGGTGACTGGGTGGGTTTGAATCACCTCTCCGTCGGGTTGCCAAAGGTAAGGGAGAGCGCATCCGGAGCCACAGCTGCGCAGCAAGGGCTCGTATGCGCAGTTTGGCCTGCTTTAATTGCCTGTCAGTCAGGCTAAACTGAAGTGACAGACCCTGAAATTGTGTACGAGAGCCATGTGCTGGCAGACTGTGCGAAGCCTGTCACAGCTGGGTGACACGCCGTGGGGCGGAGCTTGACTCATCAGGACCCACGTTCCGTACAAAAAGGCATGAGAATTTGAGTGCCGCGTGTCGGCGCCCTTTGATCAGGTCTGCGTAGCGCACCTGCACTATGAACGGATTGCAGATGAGCGAGACTGAATGTTAACTTCCGGCCTGTGCCACATCAACGCTGCTTCCTTTACGAAACGCTGGCCGCTTTTCGCATGCCCTCTAATGCGAGGACGATTAGCTTCAAACTCCTTGGCAACTTTTGCCACGTCTGAGCCGGTGTGTGGGAGCGTGCGTTGCCATGGAGAACGGGAAAGATGGGTGGATGCGAGATCTGATAGGTTCACATCCACACCTAACAGGTATGGCAGCATTTTCCTAATGAGCGGGACGATGTTCATGGTCACAGGGTAATATTGTAAAGTCCAGAGATGTGCTCAACTAATCCGAGCCAGTCGGAAGAAACATCCAGGTCTGGTTTATTCCACAAGGCACCTTTATTTATGATGTTTTGCCCTGTTGTCTGGGGGAGTTTGTTCCTTGTTGGAGTTTTGGGTTATGGCCTTCATTAAACTTCCTGCAATCAAGTAAATGTTTATCCGTTTATTTGTTGTTGCTGAAGGCAGCATCAGCACAAAAAGGAGAATCACTTTGCTGAGTAAACTTACAAATGAGATGGTAGGACTATTGCCACCTACTGGAAAACCTTAAATACACAGACACAAACCTTTTAATTCTGAATTATATTGGGATATTTGATAAGGCCCCTTGTTTTTTTATCTGGGACATTGTGCAGTTCTGTTACTGCCTGCAAGCTGCATGTCGCTGGTCACAGAGAGCATGGGAAGCTGGGATTGCTGGTGACATCCCTGAGGTATCCCAGCTATTCCCATAATCTTATGCTTAGCCCGAGCATCGATTCAGCTGATTATTTTGTTAGCCGGAGACCAACTGAATACACCCCCGTCGGAGGCAGCGAACAGGCAGACTCAGTCGGGTGGAACATCTCTGCAATCAGATGCACTTTGGAGTGGAGATATGATTTTTAAGGGCATGTGGCCAAGGTCTGCATTTATTCCAGTCTGACCAGCCTGTGCATTCATAAACCAGTACACAGCAGAAGCCATGAACACTGGCTATTTATACTCAGAAGACAGCGAGGAGGAGGACTCTCCATTCTTTAAGATGCCTCTAAATTAAGAACATGGGCAGAGAACAGGAACGCTGAACACAACTTAGTCCATCTGTATCATGGAATTATCTGCAGTGTTGATCACACTGCATTGCTCAGAACTAATTAACTATGTAAAGTCAGTGCCATATGTTGAGGTTTATTTGCTAGATTTTTGTTTATGACACAAGACTCATCCTGACAAAGCACAACTGCACAAGTTTTTGGAGATGTGGAACCTAAGTATTACAGCCTATCATTTTACTTTATTTAGATGTTATATACTATGGTCTGTTCTGAAGTAACACCTTTCTAAGGTGTTTAATAGCTTTCCTTAGCTGGGAAGATCTTTGCTCTGTCCCTGGGCCAGTACTAATATTACAAGAAGTACTCTGTGTGAGGAATTCTATGGGTTCTGTAGGTGATTGTGTTCATCCGCAGTCCAAAAACACTGAATCAGTGACTCTAATTTGCCCTTTGTGTGTGACTGTGTGCATGAGTGTGTGCTTTGTGATGGACTGGCATTCGCTCCTAGGCGTTTTCCTGCTTTGTGCCCTGTGCTTCCTGGTATAGACTCTAGGCTCATTGTAACCCCCTACTGCAGTGTTTCCCAACCCGCCTCTCAGGAACCACCTGACAGTCCTCGTTTTTGCTCCCTCCAAAAAAATGTGGACTGTCTGGGAGGGTGCGAAAACGTGGACTGTCTGTGGGTCCCTGAGGACTGGGTTGGGAAACAGCCCTACTGGTTAAGTCTTCATGGATGGAAGGATGAATGTAGGTCCTGGTATCTGCCTGGGGGCCCTTCCTCTTGTAGGTAGGGTTCACAACACCCATTAAAGGGGCTTCATGGAACATTAAACCAGCCATATTGCATTCTCTCATTTATTGGTCAGCTGAGGTGACTTAAACGGAGCCTCTAGCACCTTGGGTAATAGCATTCATAATGTAGATGCAGACCCTTGCTCTGATGTGTGCTGTGCCCCCTTTACCTTAGTCCAAAGATTAAATAAGTGTTTCTGTGTAAAAACTGAAGTTTGTGTATGAACATTACCCTGCCTGTGCATTGTAAATCCTGCAGGGAAAGAATCAGTGTGGGAATTCTCTTTGAAACATGAAAATAATGTGAGATTACAAGAGTAACTCTCGGATTTCTCTGGTTCATTTACATTTTTAAGCATGCAGACTGATGAACTGAACCACTCATTTAAGTACGAAATCCAAACCATATGCTTGGAATGGTATATGTATGTATGTACTTATATTTGTATGTATGTATGTATGTATGTGTATATATATATGTATGTATGTATATATATGTATGTATGTATTTATATTCATATGTATGTATGTATGTATGTATATATATATATGTGTGTATTTATATTTGTATGTATGTATGTATGTGTATATATATGTATGTATGTATATATATGTATGTATGTGTGTGTGTATGTATGTATGTATGTGTGTGTGTGTGTGTGTGTGTGTGTGTGTATACGTTCAAGGATGGGACAAACACATTCTAATTTGAAGTTGCTAGGCAACTGCCTCAGTATCTTTGGCAGGCAGCGAACATTAAGGTTCATTCTTAAGACAAAGCACTTAACCACTGTTGTCAGAATGAGGACAGTGCTGATACATCCTGATGCATTTAATATGTTGCCTAATTTGATCCACTGTAAGGTCCTATACTGCAAAATTATTACACTTTCCAGGACAAGATTTGTCTGCTGTGGTTTTAACATCTTTATCAGTCATGTAAGAAATCCTTGGGTCAGATGCTGGTGGTTTTTATGCTCTAAATTAGTGTTATTTTTCCCTTGCATGATAATGCAAGGATGCCAGAAACTGGTAATGAACAAAAAAGTCTGCGATATATGGTAAGAGCCATTCTGCTTTGTCTGTTTATGATAGGAGTAAGTTCCCTTCCCTTGTTAAAGTGCTGTATTCCATTGGGGAATTGCTTTATTTTAGCTGGAAAATGTAGAAGTCATCTGGAAAGGTCAATGTCTTATGTCACAACACCAGGGGAAGCGGCAAAATGCACCTTTTCATCTCAAATATGTTGCACGTCACGGCTTCCTTTTTGCAGCTGAATTTCAGATAACTGTGTGCTTTTCCTGACATTAGGGTTGAAGCACAACATGCCTGTTTGTTTCAGCTGCACCTGCAAGCACTTCACAATAAGGATGTTGGTTAAAATGCGATATCCTGGAATGTATGACTGTGGTTTGTGATCGGCAGTTGTTGTCTGTATGCTTCTTGTGGATCAGTAATAGTAATCATTTATCTGAATCTCTTTATGACTTATCTAGTCCAAGTGGAGAGTTTGGTGTTCTCAACTATTTAAAAAATATCACAACTATAGAGATTGCATAGAATTATCTGGGTGGTTATATGTCTTCTCTTTTGGTCTTTTTTTACTTTTATAGATAGAGGAATCGGTCATTGGCACTCATTACTGGGTTGGTACTAATCTGTGACCCATAATGCACTGCTTCTACATTCTGCTGATAATAGGATCTATGTTCTTTGTTGTTTTAAATGCTTGTCAAAAACTTTCAGACTACAGGATGCTTTCCCAGTATTCATTCTGTCTGTCTGTCTGTCTGTCTGTCAGTCACAGAATTGTTTGCACGTTGCCTTGTTTTCTTGTTTCCTTCTAAAAACTCAAAGTGTAGCATTGTGAGCATGAAACCCAGAGTGATTTAAGTCCCCCTAAGCCTTTGCCCTACCCTTAAGCTGCCAATTTCTAGCTGCTAGGCTTTGGGTTAGCCTCCCACTCTCATGACTCCCCTACCGTTGCTCACTTCCACCTGCTTCCTGCAGTACTGCTTAATAGACTGCATCAGTATCGATGCTTCAGTCCCAGTGTGGCAGCCAGTCATTCTGTTTGCCTTATTTGTAAGGAGCTATAAGGTCATGAAATGCATGTACAACCATGAGAAAAATGAAGGGACCACTCAACAGATCGGATGTGTAGCACGTGTATGTAGGGTGTGTATGTAGCGTGCATGCTTGTATTTATACATCTGTGGGTGTGCGTATATTATATATATCGCTCAGTGGCCACTTTAATAGGTACACCGAACTAGAATCGGATTTGACCTATCTTTACCTCCAGAACCATTTCAGTGGTAGGTGAGTTTTGTATTTAGAGAAGCCTTTCTGCATACTGCTGCTGTACTGAACTCTCCTCCGACCTCTTTCATTAACAAGGTGTTTTCGACCGTAGAGATGCCATTAACTGGATGTTTTTTGCTCATGGCACCATTCTCTGTAAACTCCGAACGCTGAGTTATATGAAATCCCAGGATCGTGGCTGTTTCTGAGATTCTGGCCCCAACAATTACGGCTCATTCAAAATCACTTAGACCAAGCTTCTTGCCCATTTCGCTGTTAGTCAAACAGTAACTTAACCTCTTGGTCTTGTCTGGGTGCTGCATATGTTGAGTAGAGCCACATAATTTGTCTTAATAAGCAGGTGTACCTTATAAACTGCCTGCTGAGTGTGTGTGTGACTGTGCGCAAATATGTGTGCATGTGTGTTTGTCATTGATATATTAAATCGCCACTATATATACAAAAACTGGTAAAGGCATTCCTCAGTCACCATGTACCCAGTGATCTGTAGTAATTTGACAGTCCACAGGTACCAGGGTTTTCTTCTGAAGTCCACTGTTTGCATTAGGAAGCTGCTGCTTGACTCCCCATCTTACCCAGCTGCCTGCTAACATGTTATCCATCCCGCTAAAATGTTTGGACGGTGGTGCCAAAGTGATCTTGCTGACGGCAGCTGGTGTGCGACGGGGTCGTTAACTGTGGCAGGTCATGTAGATGTGACCATCTGCCTGTGTGTTTGTGTGTGTGCGCGTGCGTGTGTGTGTCACGAGACACCCGGCCCTTCAGTTTTCTACCGTTTCCTGACCCTAAACAGAAACTGCGACCCCAGTGGGGGAAGCTCACCCCCCCTGTTCACACATTCCTTCTGGCATCCCCGTGTCCCTTCGGCCTGAGGGTGGTACGGGCCGCAAAACCTGTGACCTTTCTTGTCTACAGCCGCATGTCTTGGCGTGACCTCCCTCTGAACTCTCCTTCAGCGTCGGCGCCATCAGCCATCTTCTGCCGTGTGGTATAGCCATTTGCGGCTCACCTCCGTTTTATTGTATTTTGCGAAAGGCCAAGGACCCATGCAGCTGTCTATGTCATGCCTGTTTGTTTACATTAAGAAAAAAAATTAAAATGTTGGGTTTTCCAGTACTGGTGAGCTGACTGTCATTCTCAATGGATGTGCAAGTCAACCTGCATTAAATAAGGATTCGCTGAGTGCTCTCACGGTCTATTCTTGGACTGAGGACGTGCTTTTATAAGGCTCATGACCCTTGAGATATCAGCAGTCAAAAAAATGCTCAGGTTCAGCGTACTCTATGAACAAATGGTGGTTGTTAATATCAGTCACTACCCTTCCTCCGAGCTTGCATGCACTGTGTACAAACTCCATGCGTTGTCTCTTGGATTGAAGTCCCTTGGATTGGTTTTGAAATGCTGTGCTTGGTCATTCTTGTTAGTGAATGTATAATTTAATGGAATATCTCACGGTAAACAGTGCAATGGTGGGGGGTGGGCTGTTGTCGTCTCTGTTCCTCCCTCCCTCTGCTGAAGGTGATAATGTAGGCCTGTTTTCAGGTGACTCACTAGGCTCAGCGATGGTTGCGTTGTGTTCTATAGCGCTCTGAATATGCCCCAAATGGTAGTCATCTCTCAGACAACAGGCTCATGGAGAAAACACTGATGTACTTAAATATTTCATTTTATATGTAGATTCATTCAGCAGTGTGTCAAAGGGCATGAATGGGAATATGAATGTTTTTTCAAACCTTAGTCCAAAGTGAAAGGCGTTGATGGCCCTGTGAGGTACACAAACCGTCACTTAATGCCTGGTCTCTCCTCTGTTTGTAAATCGATGACTAAATCCAGAATGAGCCGTGTTACAAACCACAGCCGTCTCTTCACAGTGATGGTAGAGCGCAAGCCCTTTGAAGTATGTATGAGCTCTGACTGTGCTTTGTTTCATGTTTAATGTCCCACCCCCCTGCCCATTTCTGGTTTGGGGGGGGAGGTCATGAAATAACAGAAGTGGATTGCAGCAGCAGGCTTGGCTCCGGTGTAAGCTAAGCCTACCTTCTAAATTTCCACGTGCCGCTCTGAGCTGTCATTGACCGTGAAATCCATGCTTTTATGAGGAACAGGCAGTTCCATCAACACTGTAATTTATGAGACCTGGTAGCTATGGGCCTTGTGTGATGAAAGGAAGGTGATCTGGCACCTGAAATGATGGGTGTCACAGTAAAAAAAAAAAAGGGTCCCCTCACTGTCCTTATTTGCTATTTTTGTAACAGGGAGCCTCTACTGCAGCGAGAAAGCTGCAGATTTGTAACGTGGCAAATTTATGTGTTTCACGGTTTTCTGGAGGCACTTGGACATAGTATTATGTAAATAAGGCTGTTTATCTTTTTCTGAATGTCACTTGATATGTAGTGCTGAGTTTACTAGTTAGCGTGGACTTTAACATGTTAAATGGTGTAACCGCTCTATGTTTGTTGATGGTATTTTACAGTTTCTATAGAGATGTAAATGGAGGTTTAGGTGTAGACTGTTAGTGGTGTAAATGGGTGGGAGGGAGGGATTTATTTTTTCCACAGACGCTTTGTAATGAGCCGTATCAGTGGATGGAGCTACCCCTGGCACAGAGGTGCAGCCGTCTCTGCTGAATAGTATCAGCGCTTTAGGGAAAGTTTTCAACAATCTCTCTCCGTCTTTCTCTCTCCCGCAGGCAGCAAGACACCTGGGCCCTCCGCCCCCTCTCTGTCGCTCCCTGCAAGCTATGGCTTCCAAACCTCACCCCCCCCTTATGAAGAAGCACAGTCAGACTGACTTGGTCAGTCGATTGAAGACGCGTAAGATCCTGGGAGTCGGGGGTGAGGATGACGAGGGGGAAGTGCACAGGTCAAAGGTCAGTGTGCACTAAGTTTGCTCTGGTTGCAAAGTATCTCTCCGTGCCGCCCCCTGGGATTTACGGGTTCTGCTGGATGCTCTTTGGAAGCTGTGGGCCTCCTAGCATGCGGCTCAAGGGCAAACCTATGAGGCAGGGCAGCCAATCACGTCACCCTCAGTCTACTGTGATTGGCAGGCATTTTTACACTCTAACTGCACCATTACCAGTTACCCTAAAATAGCCGCTCGATTTCTGCCTGATGGAACTGACCTGTAGTTGTTTTTTCCGTCTTTTCTGCTCGACGCCCAATTATCGGAGCCTCTCAGGCCTGCAGGGCAGTAATTAAGAGTTTGTGATTCGTTAGTCTCAGGAAGCGGTCTGCTCTGCACTAAACTCAGACCTTATTATGTTCAACAATCTCTTGATTGACCACTGTAATGCATTTCTGAAAACACTTTCTTTAATTGAAAACATAAATCCTGTCAGTTTTCATGAAAATTATGTTTAAATTTTTAATGGAAAGAGTAGATGCAAATTAATGGGAAGCCTGGCACTTCATTACACAAGACACACTTCACCATTACACAAGACACACTTCACCATTACACACGACACACTTTCACTTCTGTTCTCATGTATGGGTTTTCTCCTTTAGCTTTTTTTAAAACATTTTTCACACTAAGCACACACTGGCAGAAATATGGCCGCCCGCTTCTTTCTCTTACCGTTAAAATTTCTGCTGTTATTGAAGGTCTTAAATCACAATGGCAGCATTTAATGAGACTTTTTTTTATAGCGAGTGTTAGTAGATTGTGGGTTTGTAAGTTTCACCATGACTGTACTTTGCTCCACCCCTCATTGGCACGGTGCTTATTCCAGGTTCCTATTAGTTTAAAAATCAAAGACCTTGGATGTTGCAGGAGGGCCAGCCATCCTGGACGGCCATCCCACAGTATGTAATTAATTAGTCTGAAATGTAATTAGTTTGAAATACTTTTTGTGAGGCATAACTGGGCTACATGGATTCTGTAGGCCCTCGGAGCTCAATGGGGTTTTTCGCGTTTTATCACTTGTGATTCTGGTTCCACCTCAGTTTGAAAACTGCCGCCTCAGTGGTTCTAAATGGCCCGAAAGCACCAGCAGCCGGTGCCATATATGGGGCTGCAAGCCGTCCTGGAAAAATTGCCCTGGAAACGTCGGCTGGCCTCTCAGTCGGAGCTGGAACCGCAGCTGGAGAATCTGTGGGAAAAACAGGGCCACTGGGGACAAGATTAAGAGGTTGAAGGCAGTAGACGCAGCATCATGACGGGCCATCAGCCCCCCCCCCACATACACACAGTCTGGTAGAAATGTGGGCAGAATCATCAGCTAATGGGCATCGTGAACCCAGTGACTCATTAGTGTGTAAAATGCAGAAAGTGGGTAGGCAGTGAGTTGTCTCTCTGCAGTGCACCCAAACACTAGCTTATGTCAGCCTGTATGTGATATGAAGTATAGGGAGGGCAGATCCATCCCAAGCAAAACTGGCTGAGAGCATGGTTTCAGATAAGAATATTAAACGTGCTTGCCTTGTACTGAGGTACATCTTATCTGTGTGGGATGGGGGGTGATATACAGAGTCGCACCAGTGACCTGCAGGCTTCAGTGTGCATTTTTTTTTTCATTCATTCATTCCTTTCCACCGAAGAACAAATCAGACAAGAAGCTTCCACTTAGTAGAGCTGCTTCCTCTTCCAGTGTTCCCCCACTGTCTTATAAACATTTTGACAGGAAAAGGGCAGGAATGGCGCTGACACGTGACCCGTCCCGCTCTGCGGTTGCTCGTCGGTTTGCTCCTCGGACGCCATTTATCTTGGCAGGGGCCCTAATCGCTGCCGTAATTCATCCTCCCCGCCTCCCGTCCGGCTGGAAGTGCGACGGCGGTGAACGACCGGTCTCCACGTCGCGGATCCCCGTGGGAATGTAGCACACCTGTGTCGCCACATCTATCTACACGACCGGACAGTCTGTAATGTCACTAGTGAACAGGTTAAAAACATGTTTTGTTTTCGGTCTGATCTTCATGCGAACGCGAGCGTGGTGGCACAAGTGGGGGTAGGTTGCTGGGCTCTGGTCGACGGGCTGGGAGCGGCATTTGTAAACAATGCCAGGATGCACCCTCTGAAAGTCGAGCGTCGTTCCGCTTTTCACGCACCGGCTGCTGCCTGGCTCTTCCTGCCGTGGAACAAGGAAACGGCCCCTGACTCTGAGGGGGGAAGGAGAGTGGAGAGTTCTCAGAAATCTGTGGGGAGGGGGGCTGCAGGAAGGTTCATAACTATTTTATGGGGAATGTTTCTCTTGAACTTTTATTTCTGAAGGCTCGTGTTTTCCCTCGAGTGACGCCATAACCCAGCCGCCGTCTGCCGTCTCTCTCACGTGGCTGTCCTGCTCCAGCATCGCACGCAGCTGAATTGCAGTAGAATCTCTGCTCTGCGCAGCAAGGAAAGAATCCAAAAATAATCAGGAACTGGTGCAGCCAAGATGGATGGTTATCTTGGTCTGGTGGCACGGATCACCGAACCCTGCATTCTGAAGGCAAGCAGTGTTAGGTTTGTTACTCCACTAATGCCAGGGAACCTGAGCAGGATTTCGGCAGAATCCCTAATCCTTTGTTGTTTGCTCTTATTAGAACTCACAAACACATGCCTTTCGCCTAGAAACCAGATGTTACTATGTGCCTCTAAGCCTTTTGTTCCTGAGGGAGTGATTTCTGGGTAACGTGTATCACAGACTTATTTTTCCCAAGTCAGCATCATCTACAATCCTCCTGTCTCTGTGATGTTTTCTTAGCTGCAGGCAGAGTATTTCTTGGTGATCAAGAAGGAATTGGCACCAAATTGCTGTTGTAGGAGGGGAACGAATGATCCACCTTGCATCACAGAGCTGGGCTCGTTGGGTCAAGTGAAGTGATCGCAGGGGCCAGCCCAGGCAGTGCATCAAAGGCCCGGCACATCTGCGCCACCTAGGGGCTCAGCTGTCTTACAACCTCTTGGGTCAAGTTGTTTCAGTGGGACGGCTCTGTTCAGCTGGACAGATGAAAACGTCATGGGGTGGGGGGGGGGCTATGGACCTGTTTTTTTCCAGAACAGTCTTGCATCCAATCCCAAGGCCCTGGAGACTCTGGCATCCTGGGAAACCCCATTATCTCCCCATTACAACCATTAATCGGCCGTTATCTTCTACTCTAATGCGGAATAGTCCTTAAGCGTTCCCACCATCCTGAAGGCCCCATGGCTCAGGCCACTTCAGAGCCTCAGTGGTCCGTTTCCACCCAGACGGCTCGGCGTCCGCAGTATCACCGACTAGATGGTCACTTGAAAGCAGCGCCTAGCTGCGGGTCACACATTCTGGGTCTCCGGCACACTCTGACAAGCCCCTTATTTTAGAATCATTTATATAGCCGTGGTTGTGTGTTTTCAAGCACGTACTGCAGAGGCTGTACTGCAGAGAGGGCTGCACGTGTGCTATTTTCACTGCTGCTGCCTGCAGAACACAGTTTTGACTCACTGAGGCTGAAAAGTGAGCAGGTGGCACCCGGGAAACTGAACAATTGTGCGCGTCAGTGTTTTATAAAAGGCACACTTTTAAATTTAGGGGTTCGTTGGTGCTGATCGTAACCAAAAGGACACATTTCCTAATTATGTTACTCCAAGGCCTCTGGGGATGTCTTAAGGCAACGCCTACAAATTCCTAAACATCACTGAAAATGTGAGAGAATGAGAGTTTTAGTATGGTAGATTAAATAAATGAGTTTGTGTAATAATAGTTGGCACATTCATGTGTTAGAATATTTTCAGCGCGATGTGAAATTGTTCGCTTAAACATCGTCTGCTAACCAAGTCATAAATCAAGCATTTTATAAAATTTAAGCCATTTACTGTTACTTTAGACGAGGGGAAAAAGTTTTGATTGATAGCTGCTGCACTCGTGCCAGAGTCTTGTGTAAAATGAATTGGTCACAGTCACTATCTGCTGTAATAAGAGTCTTGGGGGGGGGGGGGTGATCCAGTCAGCTGACACCAGTATTGCAGATTTAAGTAGGCCACACCAGTATTAGTGCTGTCTTGGTGCTCATGGGGCTTCAAAGCTCAGCAATAGCCCCATCCCTGTAGGGGGCGCTGTCTCTATGCGTCATTGGAGATCGATGGCTTAGAAGGTGCGAGTCTGGTGTTGTGGACGTCCTGCCTGCCACACGAGGCCCCGCCCCCAGATTGTGAGCATCCTGCCCTTCCTCTTTCGCTGTTGGCTTGGGCAGTCAGATACCCCCAGAATCCTCATGTCTCACGGTAGATTGCCTGGGATATGAGTGTCGTCCCTGCCTGCTGGAAAGATTCACTGAGCCTGTGAAATGAAACCAGGCACCGGGAGCTGCCTATTACATAAGCTCCTCCGTGCAGACTTGCCGCAAAAGCAGTCCAAGGGGGGAGGTTTTGCTTTGTCCAGTTAATTGGCACGGGGTGAGATTGACGGCAGCAGGCCTGACAAATGGGGCCCAACTGGCTCCCTTTGACTGAAGCGGCTGCAGAGAAAACGCAGCGTTTTTTTTTGCCGTCTGGCCCTTGTTTGCCGCGAGTGCTTCTGCCCCCAGGAGTACTGGCTGGCTGTAGTGTTTCATTTACTCCTCGGCCCTGAGACCGAGCCAGCAAAGGACCCCACACGGAGTTTGTTTCGCGGGATGATATTGCCTGAGCTTTTTGTTTAATATTCCACCCCTCCCCCCAGAAGCTTTAGAGGTTATCTTAGACAAGTTATCATTTCGCTACTGTAAAATGTAACTTTTTTTTCAGCAGCTTCAATTTGTGCTCTGCTACCAGTTTTCTCACCAAAATAATAATAAAGGTTCTATTTTTTTTTTATTTTATTATTTTTATTAGTATTATCGTCGTCGTCGTTGTCATCATTATCATCAGATGTTCTTACCTGAAATGTTTTCTGTTTATGGATTTGTTTGCTCACTTAGAAATCTCGAACCGGTGTAATTGGAATGGCCCTCATTTTCCCGCCGACGTCCACATCCCGCTGTTTAACAAAGAGCGGGCCGTCTGACAGCTGTTTGGGTCACGCTTCGAGACAATTGTCATTGTTTCTGCCTCCAGAAAGGACAAAGCATCTTGCCTCAGTGACTCCCATCGCCCTGGCATCCGTCTGATTCTTCCCAGTCTGAAAAGTGACTCACTTCTTGACCCTTTACAGTTTCGCATCAGACCTTCCCTGTACACAGGAACATCTGAACAGCTGTGGTGTATATGGGATGGTTCCGGATGTTGATCTTTAGCTCAGATCTTCTACACATCAACCAAATCTCCTGCACATCAAATATTCTATGTTGGCACAACATAGCCCATTAGTGTACTGGTAACTTCCTGCCAATCACAGAGCAGATAAATGCGGCAGTCGGGATCCCTCATTGGCACACCAGTGTGCCGTCGGGCTGTGTGCTTTTCCCTCTCCGCTTCTCATTGTACACCATTGGCTGAACCTTCATGATCCATCCACAAAGCAGTTAAAGTTTGCAGATGATGCCGGTTTTGGATCTCATCGCAAATACAGATGTGACTATGTACCAGAGATAGGGGGATTGCATGGTGTCATGGTGTTCAAAGAACCTTCTAGAGCTTAATACTGCTGGATGGCCCCTGGGGGCAACCATCTCCAGCTCCCTCAGGATTACCAGACTCAAGGATATCAAGCCCATTTGGGTAGAGTTCTACCTCCAAAAGCACCCTCCTGTTCTCCACGCGAGTCCGGTTTGGCCCTGCATCTCCTCGCTTCTTCAGTCATTGGCTGAATCTTGCCCTCCACTGGACATCTTCACAATTGCAGGACGAGAAAACAACAAATAAGAATCCTCAGAGATCCCTGCCCACTCACATCACTGTTTCATCCAGGAACTCATTTCTGAGGAAGGCTACCGGTTTCAGAGAACCAGAATAAGCCAGGTCCCGAACGGTTTCTTCCTCGGGGCTCCCCTCTTTACAAGGCTTGTTAGTCACCATCTTCTACAACATTGGCACTATCACACTGTAATAGTAATAGTCATAAAACAGAAACCCATACAGTAAGTCTGCAGTACTTTCACATTTTATCACAACTGCTTTTGTACATATTGTCATCTATTACTTATACCCCCTTACTGCTGTCTCCCCCATCCTACTTGTTGCTCCCACCTCATCGTAATCGTCCACCTGTTGTGTGTCATGCATGTTTCGTGTCCTCGCATATGCTGCGTTATATGCACAGTGTTGGTGAATAAGCTGATTCTGATTGTAAATTCTGTGTGTTATGCTGGCTTCAATATGCAGTGTTTGCAGGCACCAGTGCTGAAACCCCCGTACGTCGTGCAGTGGGGGCCGCAGCCACTGTAAAGCAAAACATTGCCATTTCCCTCGCCTCTGTCTTCCACCGTCTCTGTGAGTGCGTGACAAAACCACAGGGGGTGCCGACATGAGGATAGAGAGGGAGACCAGGTTTTTTTTTCTGGTGGGGGGGATCCCAATTTCATAGCTAATAGGGCAGCTCGGGCTCAGTCGCCTCCTCACTCGTCACGTTCCTTGATGAATGTTCCCTGGCCCAGATTAAGTGCTGTGGGGTTTCTGCTAACAGCTGCTGTAGGTCCAATATGTTATGGATGGTGGCTCTAGCCTGACAGGGGTGTTTCAGGGTTAAATCATTTATGGGTAAATTACATGGGGGAGAAGCTTTAACAGGGGTGTCACTCATGTGATCCATAATCAGCTTTTCCAGCTAAATATAGGCCTTTATTAATATGTAATGTTTTGATTGATTGCCTGTCTCCTGTTAATCTCTGAATCATCTCCGATAAAAGTTAACTTGGTCTAATTAAAAACAAACCTCGATCCTCCATGTTTTTAGACTGCGGTCTGAATGGACCGGCGGGTATCTGTTTGTGCCTCAGAGTGGCAACGTGACCAAAATATCCACACGTGTCCTAAGTGACCTTTCCATGACAGGAGCATGGAAGCCGTCCCTAATTGCTCGGCTGAAGTGTGCCTGACCTCTGGAGCGCCCTGGTCATTGACATGGCTCCAAAATGTCACCCCTCTCTTGCAGATAAGCCAGATGCTTGGCAACGAAATCAAATTTGCGGTGCGGGAGCCGATGGGCCTCAGGTGAGCGTGGTGCGGGGGGCGTATCTGTTGGGTACCTGTTCTGGGTATGTGGTATTCAGCGTTTCCTGGCAGAACTGTGGGGATGAACTGACATTAGGAGTCATTTTGGTGGGGGGGGGAGCCTCCCCCCATCTTTTTTGCTCCCAGTATTCTGGAGCTTCTTCCCCAGTTTAAATTAAACCTGCTAAACTTGCCTGGGGCAAAGTCTTCCGCCGAGTAGAGAGAGACTAACAGCGACGTTTCATTGCAGGGTGTGGATCCTCATATCAGCCGTCATGTTCACAGTGATGGCGCTAATGGTGAGTCACATTCATGCCGCAGTGCTGGGGTCTTTCATGTAGAAGCGGCCTTTAGGTGGGGGTGGGTTTGCTGGGGGGGGCTTTAGACTCGCATCTCCCACAGTGCCCAAGAAAAAAGTACCAGAGTTTAGCGATGTAAAAACATGTCAGTGGTTGGGCAGCCACAGATAAGGCCCAGACGCTTCTAATTGGTCTGAAGCCCCCCCCCACAGAGCCGCTCAAACTGGTTCACAGAGATTTCTCAGATAATTGCGTTCTGAATTCGAAAGCGTTGTGCTAACAGAATGCACACAGTGTTTCAGACATTTCGCTCTACTGTCTCAGAGAAGAGAAAAGTCACTCCACAGGTTCCCGTAAATGCAGAACGCCGTCCGCTTTAGAAAAGCCCGCGGCAAATGAAATGCATTAGAGATGAGGGCTGTTTCCCCGTCCCTTCAGCGCGCTCCGCCTCAGCGCTGTGGCCCTGGGCCGCATCTCAGGATGTAATGAAAGTGGTGGACTTTGCCAGAAGGTGTATTGAAGCCTGAGATCACCTTAGTATGCGTCAGGACTCTTCCAGCCAGTCTGTAACACAAATTGGAAGTGCCTGAAGTGGACAGGCGTTCTTGCGGGAAACATCTGAAGCTCTCGTCTTCCTGCAGGCTCTGGCGTTCCCCGGCCAGCTGTCGGAGATGGCGTTTGAAGAGGAGCTCTCCACCACCAGCATCTCCATCCGCCTCTACGGAGGAGCCCTCCTCAGTAAGGAAGCCGCCTCTCCTCCCACACTGGTGCTATGGTCATGTCAGGCCATTGCTCAGTTCTTCATGTACTCAGTGCTATTGACCAGCTAAGAAACATGAGATTTTCATCTGACATTTTACACAAAACTGAAAAGTTCCTCCTATGGATATATTAAAGCCCACAATCCAATCACTAGTGGCAAAGTTGGAAAGTGAAGGCAGTTTGGAAATATTCCTGTTGCATGCAAACTCAGATCCACAGGGCAGCATGAATGTGAATCATCAATATTAATGGCTGATTTAATATTTCAACACCGTGAATTCCCAGCGTCACCTTTGACCCAGCTTAGTGAAGGCTGTTGGCAAAATATGTGCGTTAGGTGATCAAAACAGGTTTGCTGCTTTTAATCAGAACTGTCTGAAAAAATTCAGTGGAAAATGGACGAGATAAAAAGACCACAGGCGGAATGTACAGAGAAGAATGTTCCTGGAGATTAAAAACACCGAATGCGACTCCCCTGTTTAATTATACATTAAACTGTCCTTCGAGATGGGATCCACCATTATAAGAAAGAGATTGAGGGTTGCCTGCCAATTTTTCAATCTGTCCTACTTCTGTTCCATGTCATGGAGACCCGAGCAGAAGATGTGAACTTATTATAGCTGAATTGGTTTAGGCCAGAAAACATTTGACACTTTCAGGGAGAAGCCTCAACTCTCAGCTGTCCCTTACCTTAAACACACGAAGAGGACAAGCTGATTTCAGAGGCGGGGGTAGTGATTGGCAGGGCCGCGAGCACACCAGGGCGAGATGGGGGGGGGGTCTCACTGTGGCTCACGCTGTTGCAACTTGTGAAAAGAAATGCAGGATTCACTGATCACGATGGGCATCACCTTCATGCTTGAGGTAGGAGGGATAAGGCATTGGATGAGAGTTGGACGTTAAATACGTCTGGAAACCTCTCCTTTTAATGTCACAGCCTGCTGTTGCTGTGCCAGGAATAACACTGTCTTATGTTCTAGATCAGGGGAACTCGGTTTTCCTCCCCCCTCCCCCCCACAAGGTCCAAATTCCACCATCGGCACAAAGCCAAGGTCCAGTGCCCCTGATAAATATTTTCCGCCGATGTCCCCATTGGTAGATTTTGCCAGCGAGGCGGGAAAAGCGATTTCGCCCTGGTGATTTGGATCCAGAGTGCTGTCCGGCAATTGAGTAGCCCTCTCCTATGCATACTGGCACTCTAATGATGATAAAATTATAGTTTATATAGATAACCGAGGGCTGACCTGCTCCCTGATCCGCAGCCAGTAGCGGTGGGCTTCAGAGCAGGGTCACACTCAGCATGCGGAGGCCTTCATTGCCCAGATGGTACCCTCTGGGTGGCACCGCACTATATCCTGCCCCTGTCCTATATTTTTTATTTTTTTTGCTGAAAACCGCACAGGACAGACCTGTCGTTTCGATCTACTACATGCAGCTTATACTGCAAACAGCCAGGCTCATTCACAGTAGCTCTCTAGTAGGTTCCTGTAGGTCTTTCGTAGTCCACGCTCTGGGATATTAAGAACTGAACAGAGTGGACAGGAAGTACATCGACAGACCTAATTCTCGAATGAGAGTTGCTGCTTTTAGAACTGGAATTAGCCTTTTATTTTCATTATACCACGTATAACGAAATTGCAAAGCGGTTACCGTTTTCACATGCAACAAAAAAACATACATTTACAGAGTAAATGTAAAAAGTGCTGCATACAAAAACTAAAAACTACGGGGAAGTATTACTGATAATGCGTTACATTATCAGAACGATCACATTCAGGAGTGCAGTCAGCACCTTCTTTCACTGTATATACGTAAATGAGCATCTTGCTTAATCATGCGACAGACGGGCCCATTCTAGGACTGGCAGCACTTAGATGAAGAATCGTTGCTTTAACCGCTATACTGTCTGCTGCCCACAGCATTTCTGCCTGGAAAGTCTGTGTGACTAAAAGCCTTGAGAAGTGAGCTGTTTCTTCACCTCCACAGGTATCTCTCTAATCATGTGGAATGGCCTGTACACGGCAGAGAAGGTCATTATCCAGTGGACACTGCTGACAGAAGCTTGCTACTTCACTGTCCAGTTTTTAGGTATGAGAACTTGTTTCCTATCAAATACACATAATGCATTGAATACCCGTTTTAGTCCTGATCTTCTAGAACGATGCTGCCCTCTAGTGGCAAACTTTTAGCATTACATGTGCTGTAAACTGAAACGCCGAGGGGGTGCAAATTTTTCACTAAACTATTAAGAATTAACTTATTTTGATTGTACATATTTTAATCCACGTTCCATTTGTGTTTGAGTGATAATCTTTAAGTGCAGGCTCACTGACTGCCACCTGAAATGCTCTCATCTCTCTGCAGTGATGACTGCGACTTTCATCGAGATGGGCTCGGCATCCAATTCTGGCATCATCCTCCTCCTCAGTCGGGTGCTCTTCCTCATCATCACACTCTGCTACTACTATCATCTGGGACGGCGTCCCAAGAAGATATGATATATGAGGCTTTCCTTGTGTTCCAAGGGGGCAGGGAGCTAACTGTTCAGCTGTGGGGTGCCAGTGCTCTGGGCTGAATACATTGTGGTTTGAGTAATCAACCCCCCCCCCTCAAGCCTCCCTACAATCTTTTAAGACAGCAGTTTATATTAATCAGGGTCCAGTACATAAGGTCCAATGGAAATGCCTCACTGTGAGTAAAGCTCTTTCGTTCACAAGGCTAACAAGGTTGTCTAGTAAAAGTGTGTAAAAGGTTTTACTTTATTATTCTTTTTTTTAGGAACGTGTCATTGGCACACTAACAATTCTGAGATGCAGCCCCTATAATTATTTAGTGGGTTGCAGTTTAAATAGAATGGTGTCACTTTTCAACCCCAGTCACATGACAATATAGAGTATAGAATATAGACAGCTGGAGCAGTGAGGCGCGGTACCATAGCATTTCATGTATTGGTAGAGGTGTCAGCAGACCTGCAGGGTGGGGAAGTGTTCATTCTGCATCAGCCTGCTGGTGGTGTTTTATCCCAGAGGGCCCTCTTGCTAGATGGGTTTGCAGCAGTGCAGTCAGACCTGGATATCTTCCTGCTTGTCATATCTTTCGGCCTGGGCAGAATGCGTGATGTTTCTCCATCTTTTCCTTCAGCAGTTCTTAGATTGCAGGGTTCCTGATTTGACTCTTACTCCGAGCAGGAGACGATCCCGGATGCCATATCCGACCAGGGAGTTTGAAGTAGCTCTTCCAGGCGGTCAGGGGGGAGGGGGGGGGGATCTGCGCTAACCAATGCACATAAGTGCCCCTATGGGACTTGTGGGTGTTTTGCATGCACTGAGCAGCCCGCCATTGGCTGACGGTAAATAAGCAAAGCCAAATATAACAAAGCTGAATTACATGGAGAGAGAAAAAAAATTTTGCTTTTATAGTTCAGTGTTTCAACCAATTTGTTCCTGCATTGATTTCAGACTAAGTGCAAACATCTAATTGTTGAATGAAAATGTCATTACTTAGGGTGTTCACAGGCAAGGTTTGAAGTTCTCCTGTCATAAAATTAGAAAGCAGGATCACATGTTCTGAATGGTTTCTGTAACTCTCTTCCAGATTGACTGTGACTACCTGCTTTGTCAAAGCATAAACTAAACTGCTTGAAGTTGCCTTTGCTTTGAACCCTGCAGAGAAAAATTGTAAATCGGGGCTGAAAACACATTTCTGTTGTTGACAACATTTCAGATGCTGTTGCTCTTGCTCCGAGAAGCTGCATTTCACATCTAAATTAAGCATTGCTCCCTACGACAGCCATGCGTTCCATGCGGCCGGCACCAGTGTGTCATGGACTGCATGGTTGGGCGTAGGCGAGTTGCACATGCTTGGTCCTTGTAGTTTTAGGCCGTGACACAGAGCATGCTTGCTGTAGCACTTTGAACTTAACCGTTTCGTTCGAGTAATGTAGCTGACTTTTGAAACATATCCGTAGTGTTGCCTTAAACCGCAGATGATAACATGGAGTTAGGTCAGTAGTTGTATTTTATGGTGTAAATAACTACCTTGTCGCTTTAGGTTTTATTAGAGTGGCAGCAAAAAAAAAAAAAAACAAAAAACTTGTGACTTGCTGAAATCAAGTTGAACAAAAGTAGTACACTCTGCTTGAAGTACTTGCTAACCTGGCAGTAGATTTCTCTTCTCATGGTGTCCTTCCTGCAGTTTGTACTTACATCGGTGGCCTTTGATGTTTTTAAAGAGTTGGACTGCATTGTTGATTAAAAAGCATGCGACAAATATTGTGTAATAGCACATTTCTCTTGGTAGAACTAGATTGTGGGCTGCTTTTGAAAGGCGTGTTAGAAAGAGGCAATCTTTTGGGGACAGTTTGAGCACAAAATGATGTGCTTATTACTATACTCAAGTTCTTTGTCTTTGTCTTTGGTGTGAGTGATGGTTAGACAAGACCACAGATACACGTAGATGGTGGGAAATGGCAGGAATTTTTGGTTAAACTCCAGTTGCCAACAAATCATTTCTCCAGGAGACTAACGCTTTCCAAAAAGCAGCAGCTTCTCTGTCTGGCTGTAAATGAAGCTTAAGCAGCGATGAAGGACCAAAGGGCGACACGAATGAATTGAAGTACAAGCCGCAAGGTTTTTTTGGTGTCTATCCACTGGCCTGTGTTCAGGTGTGGTGTATCAAAAGGCATTTTTATGGAGCCGTCACTGAGAGCAGTCATGTTCGGAAGTACTGCATAATGGAAAACCTTTTTATTTCGGGTCCCCTTTCACTTGAAAGTTTGCCTGAATCTTGAAGCATTTTCTGACTGCAGTGGAGCTCAAATTTTTCTGTGGATTATGGAATGAGCTGCAGCGTCTCACTGGCTTGGCTTCACTGCCTGTGCTCTCACTTCTGCAGTGCAGAACGGAGTATAGAATGGCGAACTCCATGTACTAAACGGTGACGGTCTCCTTCACTGCTTTGTAATTAAAACTCTGTCTCTGCGTGTTCCAGCCCACTCGAGCGCTCTAGGAAAGCTGTACTCTCGCACAGCGTCTCTGGATCTCATCAAGACAGACCAAAAAAAGCGAAGGTTTGTGCACAGCAAAGGTTCATTTTTAGGTAGAGCGTAGCTCTGCTCATAGAGGAGCTCAAAAGGGCAGAGCCAGGACATGTGCTGTTTAAGTGCAGTACAGATGCTTATGTGTCTAGCAGCTGAGTTTCTCATTTCTATGTTGGGGAGTCTCTATGCCCCCCTAACTCTCTTCATGGGCTCCACAGGAAAAAAAAAAAAAAAGAAGAAAAACTTCTCAATCATTCTTGCAACTTCCAAACAAGCTTATGGCACTGCACCATAGTACAGCCACTTAATGACCACAGCTGGTACCAAGCTGTTTACCTTCTGGGTCACTCGTTTGGGTAAAATGAGTGTGTATAAAATGCTTTATGAAAAAAGGTTTTTAAGTGTGTATGTACATATTTTGCCTTAGAAAAATACTGGTTCATAGATAGAAAAATGCAAAGATCATCTTGTATCTACTTTTGGAAAAACCAAATGGAATTTTGTGTATGTATGCTATAGAAATAAATGTTTTTTTTTTCCAATTGTTTCCTTTAATTTTGTTCACCTCCTGAAATATGTTGTGTGGTGTGCAGTTCACTCAGTTTCTTTACAGATTTCCCTGGACACTAAACTAGTCTAAACGTAGCCCCATAGCAAATTGAGGGTGTATTTGTCTGTGACCTTGAATGGTCTGGGAATCCAAAAGCTTCCTTTGTGATGAGAATCAGCTGTTGAGGAACGACTGCAGTTCTCATATTTACCTATAGGAGGCGCAGTTTACCAACTTTATTCACGTCTGCCTACTAGTTACAACCAAAATTATCTGGACCGGGTTTCATTTCGGGATTTAATTATAAAGTGGGCAGGGAAACGGAAATAACTGTACGATGCTGAGATGTCAGTTACTATTGACTTTGCTTTAAACAAAAAGCCGGCGCTCAGAAATATGCGTTTGCATGCCTACCAGTAACCCCCATTGCTATATAGTTAATATCTCTCGTGTTCCATATGTGGGCTGTTGTGGGATATGTGCAGCGAGAGGCTTGAAATGTCACTTGGACGTGTGGGACTGTTTCACATGTTCTTCTCCGTAAATATGGAAGGGGGGCAGGTTTAATAGGAGCCCCTGTGGCGGCCACCTCCAGCAGTGCCTCGATCCCTCTGTCTGAAGCCTCTCCCTGTAGCACCATCTGGCTATGTTGAAGCCCCCAAACTCAGGCCCCATAATTAAGTCTGCAGCACACGCTCCCTACCGGACAAGCGGTCTTTATGAGACGGACGTCCTTTGCTCTGTCTATCCCCACCCGCCGCGTACCTGCCTAAATAAATACAGGCTTCATTATCGTGGTCTGCGATATAGTCGTTGGTTATATGAAAGTTTCTGAACTGCGGGGTGGGGGGGTTTCAAGTGAGTAAGGCCTATCGGGTTGGAGTTCGTAAAAACCATCCTCAACCTATACTGTATCTGCATTTATCAGATACTCATTTGCCTCCGCTGGTTTGCCTCCCTCACAAACCGAAAGACACGAAATCGTTATTTAAAAAAAAAAAAAAAAAAAAAATGTTTAAATGTTTTTAAACGATGCTTAAACGGTACCATAGAGACATTTCCAGTTTTGTTTATTAATTTATTTATTTTGTCCTTTTTGGCTTCATTATTTACACTGTAAAATTAATCTAACACCCCTGATTAATAATAATCATTCTTGGGTTATCTTGATTGCAGAAACTGACCCTCCTATTCAAGGATATTTTTCGTGATAACGCTGACAGATCAGAACTGCTGTAGCGCAAACCCAGTCCAGTTTGCCCATGTCCCAAAACCATAACGCAGAGCAGTGATACTTGTGTAAATCCCCCGCCCCCCGGTGTGACGCTCGAATGGCTTAAAGCGTTTAATACGCGTGGCTGCCACATGGCGGAGTCTCCAAAAGTTTCCCAGGACTTCGTTTCATTCTCACACGATCCGCCGCCCAGAGACAGACGGACTTCGTTCGGACTTCCACTCGCCGTTTCAGCTCCACATCGCATAAAAGGTACGTCCGATCCACTCCGATCAGCTCAGAAAGGGACTTATTTAGATTTTGATGCCGAAAAGAGGAATTACTTTACATAACGCTGCCTTTTCTTCTTTCTTTATAGCCGTGGATTGAAAACTTTTTTTCAATCTTCGTGTGTAACCAGGTTGCGTCCGTGTCTTTGTTTAGATAGTGTCCTGCACAATGTCATTGGAGTCCCTAAAACTAATAAATGTGGGCGATTTCTGTGATTTTAGAGGTTTATTGTCTGCTGTTCTCCGTGAAGTAACAAGGCAGGCTTTGCTGATGTGGCATGTTGCGTTGGACGGACTTGGCGCTGCTTTTCCAGTATCCAAGCTGGTGTAACTGGTAATAAGTGGTTAGTTATGCGGTGCGTTTCCCATCATGATGAAGGTAACTTGGCCACATGGGTGAATCTTTTGGCCCCTTAGGCACGTGCCAACTTTTGACAGTCCGAACCCCCGCCTTTCCCAGTGCTATAAACCGCATTTACAGGTTAAGCGACTTAAATACAAAGCGTTTCTCGCCCTGGAGATTTCTCACACTTCTTGCGACTTTTCATGCTTTTTGCATCTTACCAAACGTGTCTGAATACATGTCAGCGCAGGATGGTTTTCTAACGCTGAGAGCGACAGGTCGTGAAAAGATTTAAGCCGAGTACAATATAGTGTCTCCTACTGAGCGAGGGCACCAAAAAATCACAACAATAGTTTATTACACTCACGGAAAAAGCGTTTTAGCACGCCATTCGGCTTTGGGAATAAGCAGAGGTAGACTACTTTATGTGTGTTAGAATGGGTACAGTATACTAAAGATTTGCGGATTGCGTTCAAACAATACCTTAGTTACAATGACTTCATCATTGCTTATTTTTGTTATTGTTACTCAGTATCGGTGTCGTTGCTTATCGGTCTTACTGATGGAATCTGGAAGTGGGGGTGTTTGATGAACATATGGTTCACAAGAAATCGTGAGTCAGGGTACTTCTGGGTACTTACTCTTTCTGTTTGTTAGTCACAGGGGGTAAGTTTTCCATTTTGGGAACTTTCTCTGGAAACTCCCTAACACCTTTACCTTACGTAGTTTTAAAAGGAGTTTTTATATATATATGTGTGTGTGTATGTATATATATAAATATAAAGTTTTTTTCCTTTTTTTAAAAAATTTGGCAACAACTACATTTTTCTCACTTGTTCCTTTGTTTTATTTATTAATTTAATTTGTGGATGTTTGCTGTTTTTCTGTGAATAATGGACCATGAGTCTGCGAATAAATAAATACAATACAATTTGAATAACCGGCATCAACCTGTTATTTGTGTGTGTCTGTCTGTGTGGACATTGTGGCAGTGAAAATGGTGTTTACATGCGGTTTACCAAATGCTAATTCTGTCTTTGGTGCGTGCATGAACCTGCCTCTGCTATGGACAGTGACGCATCAATGACAGGCAAGGTCATTGACAGTCGTCCCATAGAGAGTTGGGTAATCCTGGCCAGAAGCACGATTGGCATGTGGTGCTGTACTTTCTTTATGTTCTAAGGAACCTTCAGTTAGTATCCACATTTAGACCCCCCAGACCTGTTTTTGAGAAGTTAATAACCCAACATTCTTATTTTGCAATATATTTTTCAAGAGAGGCTCTCACACTGAAATTTGTTTTATTAGCCTCATTATAATCGACTTTTGCTTTATGGAGAAAAAAAAAGCAATCTGCTCTAAATTTTAATTTTAGTTGCAGCAAATGCGTTGTGCTGTGCTTGATGGTTGCCGTCTTTTGGCCTTTGCAGTGAGTTTGCTTGGTGATGTGGGTCACTTCTCTCCCTGGAGCTACAGGTAGTTCTGTCTGGCCTCATCGATTATTAATAATGCGCTTTAAAATTCAGGGACAAAATTAGGCCACTTACTGCTCAATTTCTATCAGTCCTTCTCAACACCACTATTATTTATGCAGCAAACTATTACATGCTATTGGTTTTTCCCTTAATGGCTATAATTTACATTTCATTCATTTAGCAAGAGCTTTTATCCAAAGCGACGCCAGACAATCCCTGGAGCAACTGGAGGTTAAGGAATCAATTCAAGGGCCCATTGGTGGAATCCTTCTGCAGACTTTGGGATTTGAGCCAGTAACCTTCTGATCAGTCACAGCATGCTAACCTGCTGAGCTGCACATTGCCCCCACACAATAAAGTGATTCAATCTTTTTTTTTAATCCCAATTAAGCTATTTTTTAGCATTGTAGCTGCTGGAAGTATTTTATGAATGTCATATTCTTAGAATATGGTGTTCAGTGCCTTTCTCTAACATGATTCTGTTGATATGAGCTGGGGAACATTATCATATTGTCATGGCAATAGCTGTAATTAAAATCGCTCCCTTCGCAGCCAGTCGACTAGTAAGACCAGTGATAACCTCAGGCTGTCATATGAAGGCATCATTATTGGCTTCCTCATTGTGAGCATTCTGTTAAAGTGCAGGGCTGAATTCCCACTCAGCACTGGTCTAACTGGTGAATGACCTTGACACAATGCTTTGTAGCAGCCACAACAAAAGTCCCAAGCGTGAGACTCTTTTCCTCCTCAAGAGGGACTGCTCCAGACATCCTCTGCCCATTCATGGATGCCTGTGCATGGTTGCCATAGAAACCTTTTTGCTTGTTTGGGAGGGGGGAAGGTATAAGTAAAGGAGAGACAGAGTTTTTAGGCCTGAAACAACAGCCATTCTAAGAGTGCTTGCATTTGCCAGTATTTCTCATGGAGTTGAACCCCTGTTTGACTTCCATCTTGAGGTCCTAGCTGGTGAGGTCCCCCCCACCCCCAAGGAGACCAGGAAGTTCCCTGCTCCTGTTGTCTTAGACCTTGGACTGGATTTCATAGGTCTGAAATGCAGAAGGGGAGTGTGTTTTTTTTTTTTTTTAAAGGGCATCTTTCATTTCTTTGGTGATGCTATTGTGGTGTGGAGAATGTAAGCTCGGAGCTTCAGTGTGTCAAGTGTCTCCATTGTGAGCAGTGAAAAGCGTGCCTGAAAGCTGCCTTTGTGTGCCTGGAAATCAAAGCGGGGCCTGTCTTTCTCAGGGTGAGCATGCAGTGTGCTGGACATTGCAGTGGGGGTGGGGGGGACCTGGGGTACTTTAAGGTGGACTATAGCAGTGTTTCTCAACCTGGTCCTTGGGGACCCCCGAACAGTCCACATTTTTGCACCCTCCCTGCTCCCTTCCCCGAGGACTGGTTTGAGAAACACTGCACTATAGGGTGTCAAACCCCACCGTCTGGGGTCTGGGGATTGCCGAGGGTCTTGGGTAATACACCCTCTATGGGCAACTGCTGTACGGAAGGCCGTAACACCAAAAGACAGCCATGGGATATTTTAGCACTTTCTTGTTAAATATCACAAGATTCCATTCATCGCCTGTTTATAGTGAATGTGATTTGGGTTATTTGTAGCAGTAGAGAAAGTTGGCCTTTTAGAAAATGAAATTCACTTTTTTTTTTTCACTTTTAGTTTAGCCAGCTTCCTCATTTTCTGAGAACCACTGAATCTTGTGTCCATCTAGATTTAACCCAGATGGTTTCATTGCTTGGTGGGACTTTAGGACCCCATGCTATGAACATAAGAACATAAGAAATTTACAAACGAGAGTTGAATGACTGAATGTAGCCCGCGTCCTTGGTTCTTGGTCTAGTGTCGGTCCAGTTGGTGACGGTGTGTAGAAGTAGTCCCAGTAGTTTCCAGTTTTTTTTCTTTTCAATTTTATTTTCAACCTGCAGCACATCCGTCGCTATCAAAAGAACTGCGTGAGCTTTTCTCGTCTATCAGTGCCTCCCTTCATCTAGATGGGACAGTGCAAAAAAAAAAGAACCCTCTTTGCGACATTAATGGGACCTTTTGTTTCAAAACAAGAGGATGTTCTGGGGTCCAAAGGTCTGGCATGGGGGGTGGTGGTGTGTGAACAGAGCGGCATTTATCAGCTTCCACCACTGGATGTGCACCTCTCCCCGAAACGAGAACAAACGTGGGGTTTCGTCATCTGATAAATTGATAGGGGCTTATTATCGCGGCGTCCTCAAATGATCAAGTTGCTTGTTGTTCGGTGCGACGCCAGCTGCAGACGCCCTGCGCAGCTGTGCTCTTTAGACTCTGCCCCAAATCATGCTTAGCAGTCAGAATTGTGAAAATGACGCCGTATACTAAGAATTGCAGCTTTCAGATCTTTCTTTGAGCTGAAACTGGATGTGATGTGATGGAACGATATTGCTCAGACTGACAGGAAGCTGAACTGAAACCTAGAGGCTAAAGGTAAAGATACACTGAGCAACTATTAGAGCAACGTTTCTCGGCAACTGCCAGCCAGGTGAGACAATGGGCAACTCCACTGGATGTGGGTGATCATCTCTGTATGCTGCACGAGAAGCCCACTGCCGATCATTGGTTCTCGAATAGAAATTTATAGCCTAATATCAGTTGGAAAGTGCCTGAGTCACACTGGCCGCAGTGCTCAAAAAGTTACCCTGTGTATCATTACTTTGAGACTAAGTGCCGGGTTCTAGGGTATCTGGTGTCTGACTGTTCAGGCCTGACGGAACATCTGCAGCATACAGAGATGAGAAGCCAGTTCCTTCGTCGTCAGCGACGCCAGAGCAGTGAGTACAGTATCAACTACCAAAGAACTTTCTAAAGATTCTCAGAAGCCTCTCTGTCCATTGGCCCAGAGTGATGGGAACCCACCTGTGCCGATCCACCTTTGGCTGCGGATAGCAGGCCCCTTCCTGTAGGCCTGCACTTTGGGGCTTGCTGGTGTGCAGGCCTGTTTCTTATCTTCCGCTGCATGCAGCTGTTTACCTCAACACAAGCACAGGATGTTAAATGATTAAATTCCTACGTGGAGTTTCAGCGAGAAGCAATACCAGAGCCTAGTCTCTTCTAAACTGGAATCTTTTTTTTTTTTATTCCTCTTTCTTTCAGTCAGCTGTTTATAAAATGCGGTTAATTTATCTGAAGTGGCGTTTCCATGGAAATGCCCCAATAAATCCCAGATCAAGCCTGCAAGATCACCTGAAAAGATCTGGAGTGTACAGTAAATGATTAGTGTGGCTAATGACTGGGAGAATTCCCTAAAGGCAAATTACTCGACACATTGACCGGCTGCCGTCTGGGAAGTGCCTTGTTCGCCAGCCTTGTCCTTGCCAGGAATCCCAGTGAATTTGTTCTTTGGCCCGGTTACATGATGCAAGGAGGGCCTGTGTTTACTTTGCTCCAAGGAACACTTCCAGTTTTGCTCTTCTGCTCTTGTGAGTTTATTTTGGGTGAAAGCTTTAAAGGTCGAAAGCGACGCTGTCCTTGATCCCCACTGAAAACGACGCTGATTATCTAGGCCACCTGAGCCACATACAGGCTACTCTGGGAAACTTCAGTCGCTTCTGGGGCTGCCAGTTGCAAATTTCACTGCAATAAGGACATGGGGAATGCTGGTGGTGATATTAATATATACAGAAGCTCTTCTACTTGCGAACTTTCAACTTACAAACTTTTAGACATACGAACGAAGAGGACTGTAAGTCCAAATTATGTTCCTTGAGCTCCCATTTCCTGTCTGCAACATCATTTTTTCTTTCTGCGCGCCAATTCCGCCTTTTACGACTTCTGGCCGCTATTCCCGCCGTGCAGCAGCGTAGCGTGCGTACTCCCAGCATCCTAGTTCCTTGTACTTGCGTATACCCTTAAAATGATGTTGAATAACGACTTGCGTTCCGAACGGCCGTTCGTAACTTGAAATGTTCGTATCTCATTCGCTAGTAGAGGATCGTCTGTATTAACAGCTTACGCCTTTATGATGTAATTGGCACATAGCTTGTGTTGCTAACGCTTAAGACATATATATATTAATACAAGTCTGATCACAAAATGTATTGGAATTTGCGTTCTTCCCAGCCATACCTAACAGTGCTGTGTATTTGTGGTCGACCACCACAGACCTGAATGCTCCCCCACCCCCTCCAGTAGTATACCCCCCACCCTTTGCAGAGGCCTCATTTCTATGCAGTCTAACAAACACCAGACCTGGTCTCAGCCAGTACCTAATGACTAGCCAAATCATTATGCCCCCTACAGGCCAGCCGGGGCCATGGGCCATGTGCTGAAACAATGGCCCACTTACTGGGACCGCAGTATGGATCAGGACTGTCATTTATGGCAGTGCACTGCTGGGGAGATATCGCTCCCTCACCTTCCAGGAAGGCTGCTTCAGTGGTTTTGGATGAGGTTCGAATCTGAGAGTGGGTTTAGCTTCCTGGGAGTGGGATTTGCAGACTAGTATTAAGGCTGTAAAAGAATTTAGGCTTCGCCAGAGCCAAAGCAAGGGCTTGTAATTTCCCACAGCTGTGAGGAGAAATGCTGGTCTCCTGTGGTCTGTTTATTGGAATGAAGTGTTAAGGTCTGCTATCCCAAGGCTCCCAAATGGATGAATGGTTACTAAAAATGGATGGAATAACAGATCATTGAATGAAGCCAGGTGCTCCATACTATATAGTCTACATGTGCGAAAGACATATAAAGTCCTGATCGTGTTCGAGATTGTGTGGAAACGTTGTCCGGAGGCAGACAGCCTTCCACAAGTGATGTAGTGAGGGGTCGCCGCAGTTAGTAGTGTTTCCCCTACCATTATATTAGGGGGGTGCCCCGCCCCCCTTGAAGGTCAAGTTAATTTTAATTTTAATTTCTATATAGTGCCAGATCACAACAGAAGTCATTTAAGGTTACCTTTCCTATAGAACAGGTCAAACTAAATAGCCATATGTTATTTATCTTATTTACACAACAGCTTGTCATTTTTGTCTCTACACGGTCGTGCATTTACAATTCTCTGCTCTTTGTATCGCGCGTGGTGGAGTTGTGCCCCGACGTGCGCACAGACGCGCGCACAGACTGGTGAGCACACTCCCACCAGCGGACAGAGACCGCGCGTCGGAAAATATGTCATGTCAACCACCTGAAAAGCAGACAAAAATGAACAGGGTAATAAATACGTTTCACAATTGGATTTTCTGCTTTAAACTTTCACTATTTTAAGGTTTCAGCTATCACTTTTAAAGCCTAACAGTTAATGTATTTGCAGGTCAAGACAAACACCCGCAATAGGCTGCAAGGAGACCATCTTGCAGCCTGCATGCAGATCTCGATAAACGGGCCAGACGTTTCTGACTTCCCATATAGGTTCTAGAAATGTTCTTCCAGAAGCCCAGAAAGATAAACTGCAGTGACAAAAGCTGCACACTTTGTGGATAATTGTCATAAAAATAAATGTCACGATGTTTAGTTCAGATGTTATATTGACTGCTGTCATTAAAAGACCTGTCGGTGTCCGTCTGCGCCCCCCCCCCCCCCAAAAAAGCTGTAAACCTAGAGGAAACACTGGTTAACATGCCATAATTGCTGAGCTGGACTGCGGGGACGGGCATGGTGACCATGTGCTTTGATCCACAGGTCACAGTTTGATTTGCCATGTTCAGGTTTTTGTCTGCTTTCTTGTTAACAGAGTCAGAGCCATGGGGAAGGGCTGCATTGCAGTGACCAAATACATCCTGTTCTTCTTCAACCTTCTCTTCTTCGTAAGTCATGTATTTAGTACATATGCCTGATTTGGTGTGGGTGTGTGTGTGTGTGTGTGTGCGCATACACAGAACTGTAGAGGAAAAAAAAGGCAGCCAATGAAAATGATGTTTAAATGATGATGTTGGTGTAAAACTATGCTATTATGCCTGTCAGTGTGTCGGCTAAGCCATTTCAAACCTTCTGCTAAAATCACCCTAGCAACCATCAAATACATCCATGTATTTTTTTGACTTGACCACTGGCACACCTCATAGCTAATCAATGCAACACTGACTTTTTTGTAAATAAATGATGTATATGAGCTGGTGAAGAAATAGATATTTAGATAAAAATCATAAATATTATGTATAGATCTATATTTGGACTATGACTCTCATCCTGCTTTTAATTATTAGTAAAGGTGTACTGTTCCAAAAATCACAAGAATATTGTGGTCTGTTGCTACTTGTTGGAAAATTCTGGCAAGACTCGCAGCTTCATGTTTAGTGTAGCGGAGCCTTTTCTTTTCGAAAGGTGTTGCAGTTCTGGAGGACGTGGCTGGATCTCTTCTTGAGGGTTAACGTGTAAAGTGTGTAGCGCGTCATAATGAAAATGACCTTCCTTGCCCTCCACACGTCCACATTGTTGATGATGCAATCCTCGTCGAGCCTGTTTATTAAGCTGTCGCCCGTTCCTGCGCACCGCAACACACATCGAAACAAACAGGAAGGCAGATAGAGTAGAGCGCGGGGCTGAAATGGCACAGGAAGCCGCCATGTTGAAAGCGCATGGTGCATCCAGAACCCTGTTGACTGGCGGATTACAAGGCCGGATCTGTCTCCTGAACCCCTGCCGTCACTCCAAAGCCCAGACACACCTATGGCGCGTTGAGTTAAAAGAAGTGTGTTTTAGGATGGTGCCCCTAATGAATCATGGATGCTTAATAGGTAAAGTGTGACATGAATGAGGAAACTACCCCTCATTAAAAGTTTTTGAAGTTCTGGCTGCCGCCCGACTGGCCGGTGACTAAAGACATCGTAGGACTTCTTCCGGAAAACTCCTTATGATCTCTCCATCCGCAATTACATAGGGGGTGGGGAGGGAGCTGCGGGATGCCCCACAGCCATGGCGATCTGCGTCCTCGTAGGCGTTCGCCAGCATCTGGATCCTCCCCTCCCCCCATGCTATCGGCAGGCTTTAAGTGATCTCTGGAGACTGTGGCTTGCTCGACTCTCCACAGCTATGACCTCACCTGTGTCTACATCACAAGCGGAACGGTTGCGTCAGCCAGCAGATAATTTGAGCTTTTCTCAACAAAAAGATCTGGGTTAACAAAAAGTAGAGGAGAATCCTTCACGTGTCCTGGACTGCATCCTCTGGAGCCCTACAGAGTGAGGTTCCAGTCTGAGGGCAGCACCCTGGGCTGCTGTGGTTAGAGAGCTGTGCTGCGCTTGTGCAAGCGGAGCTCAGATTAGCCCTGGTGTGCTGAACAATGCCCCCCCCCCCCACCACAAACACACACACACACACACACACACACACACACACACAAACGACCATTATTAATTCAAACTATTTCAGAATTAGTTTCTAGATTGTGAGTCTGTTTCTGGATGAAACATGTTTGTGTCGTGCATGTATTTACTGTTGGCCTCGTTCGGCGCGCTGCTGTGTGTGACATGACCCCTCTTTCCCCCACTGTCTCTGGCTTTCTCCAGCTCTTCGGTTTGCTAATCCTGGGATTCGGCCTCTGGGTTCTCCTGGACAACCAGAGTTTCATCGCCGTTCTGCGTAAGTGCTCGTTTGTGGCTGCAGCTGCTGGTTCCACGGCAAGCTTCTCTGCGGCGGGTCTAAGAACCAGCAGAGGAAGTCTGTATAGAGCAGATATCCTGAAGAGATGGTTTTTTTTTTTTTTTTTTTTTTTTTTAAAAAAGTTGAATGCAAATCTATGCATGAAGTCATTTAATGGTAGAGGTGTGTACATGCATTTCGCCTTGCTGAAAAACTGGAAGTTTTGTCTGAGGCCAAATCCAGTATTGTGACACTCATTTTGAACTTGGAGCTTTGTAACGTGGTACTTTATCGCTGAATACCTCACATGGTACATTTAGCCTGAATTCTGTTTAAACATGTCTGTGTGAATGTGAAACCTGAAACTACCATACTATAGTTTGGAAATGTCTTTTAGTCTTCATTCTCCTGTTACCTGCTTGTAGGAGCTGTTGGGTTTCTTTCTTTCACTGTCTGGCCACGTATTGCGGCACTGAGCAGTTCCTCATTGTGGTGTATCGAGTCACACCAGTTACAGATCACCACTCGCACAACCTTGTCGCACCATTTCCACCTAGCAGTATTGACTGTCGCGCAGTCAGCCAATCAGGTGTCTCCGTTGTTGATGTATTCAGATAAAGGGACCCTCCCAGTCACATGGTATGTTTAAAACGGTGAAGCATGTAGAATATATGCAATTGTTCTGATCCAAAGAGGGACATGAGCACGGCTGGGCCGCCTGTAACGTGTTCTGGCGGGACACTTCCCAGATCCCAATGTTATCGTCCCATTCCATCCTTCCTGAGATAGGTCTATTCCAGCACTTTCTTATCCCCACATGAAGATCTCTGCCCCGACTGGCTGGAGCCTCCATCTAGCTGTAGACGGCCCCCCCCCCCAGTCTTGTACAACATGTTGATAACCAGAGATGGAAAGTTCAGGTCCAGAAAGTACAAATCCAGACCATGATTTTGTTTCAACCAACCAGTTGAGTACTCTGTGACTGTGACTGTTTATACTCAGCTAGATGGTTGAAACTAAATCTTGGTCTGGATTTGTACTTTCCGAACCTGAGCGATCCTGCTTGCTGCTGAACCCTGAAAGATGTCTCCCGCACTTATCAGGCTGTTTTTGTCAAACAGGATCTGAGCTTTTGTACTCTCAAGGTCTTTCCCCAACTTTGTTTTCGTGATGGTTTTTTATAGACACCACTACTACTGGGGGTAGTGGATTCATTGTCAGAAAATCTTGTCCCCACCCCTTCACTGCCCCCATTGTCCATGTTTATCTTTATTTTTCTTTTAGCAGCGCTTCTTCATTTTTGTCACGCATCCACCTTGTCGCCATATCTGTGAATTTTATTAGCCTGTCTTTATTCTTTATCATCTCAGTTGTTGCAAAGCCATCGGCTCAGGGGACATTCCGCCAGGATGTCTTCTTGTGGGAGGGGGTGCCTCCAGTGGAATCATGGGGCTCAGTGTGGTCATGCTCCCCCTCCCTGTGTGGAGAGACGCACGGCGAAATGGTTATCGCAGGTGTGGGAACAATCTGCACTGCATTGCCACCCGCCAGCGCTTCGCGCCAGGTGGGAGTGGCGGGGGGGGTGGGGGTGCGTCACCTCCTTTGTTCTTAGCGCGGAAAAACAGATGTTAGCTGTTAGGTGGAGTGATTTGGAGGAAGGTTCCGGGCCGGAAAGTTTGTCAAAGAGTTTTCTACATATAGCCGTACATAGAACAAGTGGAACGAAGATGGAAAGCTCTTATTGACGACCCCCCCCCCCCCACTGCTGTTCCTCACTCTGGAGGCTGATATGCAGATCTCTTTTTTACTGTTTTACTCAGACCCACACTCTATCTGCATGGGCTCAGTCTGCTGGTCTGCTTATGCTTATCTACTGTTTATTGTACGTACAATAGGGTCCAGAAAGGTCCATGAGACCGTAGTGAAAATCTGGGAGATTTTTTTCTATAATTTAAAAAAGTTTTTACATGTGCTAAGTCACAGCAGGATTTCACAGTGGATCACTGGAAAAAGTCCTAATCATAATGAATCCAAGTTTGAGAATTATTGTAACGAAAGGGATCATGCAAAGATATGACAAGGCGGAGTTTGATACCGCAGTGTATCAAACCAACAATGAAGCATGGTGGTCGGGATATTCAAGTCTGGGGGTGTTTTGCCACCTCAGGAGTTGGACACCTCCCCCGAATCCGACAAAGAAAAGCCCCCCACTCCGGTCTTCAGAGACACGCTAAACACTCTGCTTTGGATCTTTGTAGTAATGGATTCACACTGCATCAGGATAGTGACTCTGAACGTACCTCAAAGCTCTGTAAGATCTAAGAGGAACAAGTACACACTGTCATGGACTTCCTCCACAGTTACATGACTTAGCCAGGTATTCAGTGACATCACAAGGTGATCTTTGGAACATTCTCAAATCATGGATGGTCAGGTCTTAAATTTGTGGTGGCTCGGCTAGCCTGCACGCTTATTTTTATTAAAGCGGATGGGGAGGACAACAGTAAGATGATCTTAAATCTAAACTTTTCAACAAGATTCAACTGTTCACTCAAGATAATATAACTTGTATTGAACACTCTCATATTAAGTAATTAAAAAATGCTAAAGGCTTTTTCACTAGTGGTCTTAGCCTTTTGGACCCCGCTGTATGTCATATTTATTGTGTAAATGGCTGTAAGTACCCAGACCTCCAGAAAAAGTCTTGGAACCGATAGCGTAGCTTCCTCCTAATGAGCCTGTTTGCATGTGTGAGATATGATCATGGCCCATTCACGCTGCGTTCTGACGGGTCGGCAGCTGTAGAGGTGTCCGTAGGAGCATCACTTGCGAAACTGTATTTTCGCTGCTAAGCATATTGCGACTGTACCTAAGGCACGTGCTGACGCATTTGAGGTTTGAGGCGTCATGGGCCAGTGGGAGGTGAATGGTGCCACCAAGGCTGTGAATCACTATGCTAGACGGTCTGTTTGGTGGGTGTACGCATTTGGTTGGCGGGATAATGCTTTTGTCACCGGTTGGATGCAATTTATTCATTAATAGACACCCCTACATGGCTCAAGCACATTGTCTTATTCAAAGGTGACCCTTCAGCATTCAGGTGACTGAATTCTTTGCCTGTGACTTGCTTTGTTTGTGACTTCTTTGATTAGTAATGAAGTCTGCCATTCCAGACCCAGCTTTCTGTAACACACACACACACACACACACACACACACACACACACACACACACACACACACACAACAGCAAGAGTCAGCCTATGAAAGTCTTGAGACCCTTTGAAAGTCTTGAGATTTCTGTTGCACACGCTCCCTGCAGCCGCCTGGTCAAAATAAACATGCATGATGCTAAAAGTGACTGCGCCATATGTGTAGCACGTAGTGTTTAGGGGAAGTCAAAACCACATCCTGTCTCTAAATTCTTTTGCAGAGGAATCTTCTGCCAGTCTCAAGGTGGCGTCCTACATCTTGATCGGCGTTGGCTCCCTCTCCGTTCTCGTGGGCTTCCTTGGATGCTTGGGAGCCATCTACGAGATCCGCTTCCTGCTGGGACTGGTCAGTCATCCTGTGAACGTTACGGAGCATGTTCCAAAACCGGAATAGGACCTTCTCGTGAAGGATCTTCAAGCTTGTACAACTTATTGAGACTGTTACCTAATGCCGGTGTCCCCGCTGGCACTAGGAATGACGCTTTCTGAGGGCATTCGAAATATGTGTGTGGGGGAACTGGCTCAGACATGTGACTGTGCTTGTCCCAGTTTAATCGCGAAGAGCACCATCTGTGTACCTCGTCTTCTGCTTCTTCACTCACATGCCTGCAGGCTTTGGGGGAGGAGTTTGGTGCAAAACACAACGAACAAAAAAACGCAATAAGGCGGCACAAAAAACACTTAAAAAATTAAAAGCATTTAAAAAGAAAAACAATCGTTTTCTCAGTGTTTTTCTTCCCACTGGTGGCTGGGAGCACATCCATTTTGGAAAAAGTCAGCCAGACTTTTAAGTCTGCTGCATATTAAGAAAATGCAAAAACATTGAGGAGAAATTGCCTTTCATGTTTTCTTAAGTGTTGTATGTTTTTTTTCTTTCTTTCTTTAATGGGTTTTGCACTTCAGGGCCACTGTAGAAGGGAGAAAAAGTACCATACCATGCTAAATGTATTTATGTACCTTTAATAGCACCAGGACATCAGTGTAAATGCAAGTCCTATGTGGTAGTGAGTCTCAGCATGAAAGTGACAGTTAGATGTTAGATTGAAGCCCTCTTCCTTCAGGAGCTGGGAATTGTTACTGTGAGCCTCATTGGAGTCCTCATTGGTTTCTTGACGTGAATCCCCCCATCCTCTCTGTCCACAGTACTTTACCTGCCTGCTGCTGATTTTCATTGCCCAAGTGACAGCTGGTGCGCTCATCTACTTCCAGCAGGACCTGGTGAGTACCCTGCGGCCACGTGACACGTGGCTATGGACTGGGGAAGGGACAAGCGTCAAGTTCCAGGAAAGGAAGTGAGGTAGCATGTTTCGTAGTGGAGTTGCGCTGTTTGGGTTTTTTTAGGTTTGTGTGTGTGTGTGTGTGTGTCTGTGTGTGTGTGTCTGTGTGTGTGTGTCTGTGTGTGTGTGTGTGTGTGTGTGTCTGTGTGTGGATAATGTGTATATTACCTTGTTGGGACCAAATGCTCCCAACAATGTTATAAAAACCTGTTATCATTTTTCAGGTTCCCAAAAAGATCTGTGATTATATCAAAAAACTAAAAATGCCAAAAGTCTTATTTTGTTTGGTTACTTATGGTTAAAGTTATGGCTGGGTAGGGTTTAGGGTCGTCATATTGGGATTAGAGTTTTCCCCATAGAAATGAATGGGGGGTCCCCATAAAGATATAATTACAAACCTGTGTGTGTTTGTGATGTCTGTTATGTACAAATGTCCCCACAATGTTATAAAAACCTGATATTTTGACCATGTGAGGAAAAAAATGGAAGACAAGAGGAAACTCAAGTTTATAATAATCTGTAACTGGAATCAAAAAAAAAACAAAAAATATCAAGTCTTATATTTGTTTGGTTAAATATGGTTAAGGTTAGGGCTGGGTAGGGTTTAAGGTTGTCATGTAGGGATTAGAGTTTTCCCCCATAGAAATGAATGGAGAGTCCCCACAAAGATATAACTACAAACCTGTGTGTGTGCGCGTGCCTGTGTCTGTGTCTGTGCGTGTGGGTGTAAGGCCTGTAATTGTGTGGGGAAGTGTCCTCACAAATTCAGCATGTTTTCACCATACATTTAAGGAACAGAAGTGCCCTGTAGCAGAGATCTTTCTGTTCCTGCTTGGTAGCCTGCTGCTCTAGAACTGACATCGCCTTGAGCAACTCGGGATTCTAGCTCTGGAAGAGCAAGTTCCCTGTACTCTGCTGTAGCCATGTAGACCTCGCAACGAGAAATTGTAGAGGAGCCAGGAGTTTGACAAGGCTGGGTCACCCACAGGGTATGTGGCGGTGTAGACCCCCCTCCCAGGAGCTCCAGTGGGAAGCTTGTGGTCCTGCACAGCGCACAAAGCGGGGCCCCGAGGCTCCGGTGGCCCCTGTTTATTTTCCGTGATGGAGGGTCAGGCAGCACTAGTCGCAGCTGCCTGGGCTGTTTACTGGGCCTTCAGGCTGCGGAGTAGGTTCTGTTTCCTCAGCTGCTTGTCCAGTTTCTTCTCTAAGCAACTTCATTGCACTGAGCAGCAGGCAGTAAGAAGATCTGTCCCGCTAGTATAACTTGATTTGTTTTGCCGATAGCCGTGTAACTCATTCTTTTGACGTGCAAGTGGTTTGCAGGCCAATGGCTGCAGTGTGATAGGAAGGGGTGCGATAGCAGGTCTTTGCGTCTCTGAGTCTCTAACGCTCACCCTCTGGTTTGTTTGTGAGTACAGCTATCAGATTGCTTCAGCGATTGAAGTTTTCTGGTTGATTGTTTCTAAGGATGATCTAATACAAAGCATCATTATGTTCTACCCGATGGACCAGTGAGGCTGTCATGTAAGCCACCTTAAGTGAAAACATGTCCTCAGTGTTGGGTTACCGAAAGCCATGCCCTTTCCCAGCATCGCGCCAGTAACACACCCCCGCCGTCCCGGTGTTTCACGTTCCCGTGTTCCCTCCCTTCTCGTACACACACAGTCGCGTGCTTTAGATAGCTCTCGTCATCTGATGGCACAGCTGCCGGCTTCATTCCTGTTCCTGTATTCCGCTTCATCGCAAACACTTCTGCTTTTAGTATTGCTTACGATGTGACTGAAACCACCGATTCTTGTATCGGGGAAATGACTCGTCTACTCGTCTTTTCGCTTCGTTGCAGCTGAAGAACGAGTTGTCTGGCATCGTCAAGAAGATTATCGTGGAGTACACGGGGCAGAACAAGACCACGGACAAGGCCTGGGACTACATCCAGAGGACGGTGAGCCAAGAAGCTGTGTACTTCAGAGATGCACTTTGCCCCACTGGGGGAGTGCAGTGTTGCATCATGGGATGTGGTTTATGTGGGACTCCGCATGTAGTGACAATGAGCCACGCACCAGCCTGCAAAGGTAGTGAATTGAGGCCTGTGGGGGCTGACATGCGCAACTGAACCAACTTTCATCAGTGCTTATTTATACCTTAGGAAAATCCCACACACCTAGCATCTATATCTATTCCAGTTTTTGGGTATGAAAAGACCAGTCAATGGTGTATGCAGTATGTTGAGACTGAAGATTATTAAAAATTTATTATGAAGAAGGTTATCCATTATCAGGATTTCAAAGTGGCTTTAAGTCTTGTAGTGAGCTTAAAGCCAAATTTGAAAGATGTATAAATAACTGAAATATTGAGCTGTTCTCGGCATCACAAATCAAAATTGTTAGATTTAAAACATCAAGCAGTTGATGTCCATGAATGTGAGTCGTGTGTTTGATTTAACTGCTTGTAGGGTTCTTGGTGTCCCAGGGGACATGGCCTTAGGTGACTGGTGAACTGGCTTTTTGCAGCCAAGGGGCACTTATTTTACACTTACAATCATTTATTTAGCAGACGGTTTTATCTGAAGCAGTGTGCAGTTGAGAAGCAGAGTCAACCAGTCCTTGGGGCAATTAGGGTTAAGGGCCTTGCTCAAATGTCCAAGAGTGACATCTCTGCCGACCATAGGAACCATCCAATGACGGGGAAGGAGTTCTAACCCTCAGAGTCACACACTGCCCCCATTACTAGTCCTAGTTCTTGAAAATCTTGAGCTACTTTCCTAGTCCTTGTCTCTTTAAGAGAAAGACTTAAGTCTTCAATAAATTACTGAAGTTGGGCCAGAAGTTCAGAGCTAGAAAACTTAGGGTTAGAAATATTATGCAAAGTGAATAGAATGCAGGCAGCTGCTACCAACAAAAGGCTGCTTTATGGACAGGCCTCACCATGTGCGTGATGTGTGTAAACAGGTTGTTCCTTAAGGCCTGCACAGTGAGTCAGTGTTTCTGCCTGCAGGAGACCACATTAACCACAATGGGGTGTAGGGGCATTTGCGTTCAGCAGACAGTACAAAGCGAAAATGAACATGTCTCAAAATATGAAAATATCACCAACATTGAGAAGTATTCACTGGAAGACTGTTTGGAAGATGTCCAAAGAGAAATGGAAAATGCAGATAGTCTGTTCAGAATGACATTTATCAACCTTTGGAAGGTTTTTTTTCTCGGTTGGACCTGGTGTTCAGGCACCCTGACAGCCTGTTTTTGTTTTGAGGAAATTTATCGATGTTCTGATCAATGGCCCAACTTCCTTTCTGTGTAATATCTTTATAATTTTCTCTAATTCTCTTAAGAGATTGATTTATTAAGATATTGATTTATTTATTACAGGTCAAATGCTGTGGCTGGACTGGACCTAATAACTGGACTGAGAACTCTGTGAACAAGAACACTACACAGATGCTTTACCCCTGTTCCTGTTACAACACCTCCCAGTCAGAGACTGGGTTTTGTGACAGTAGGCCCGCAGACACTGTCTATCAAAAGGTAGGGCTCCTTTGAGTGCTCTACATAACTTTTAATTCGGGGTTTTATGAGAAAATGTTCTGTGATACTTTTCCCCCTTGTTTATAGAAATAAACATCGCTTCTAGAGTATGATCCATATGCCACAAACCAACTTGAAATCATTGTAATCACTCATAACAAATTGTAATTTTATGCAAAGTATTCAATGGTTTTTCCGGTGACAGGTTACATTTTAGATTGCATATATTTTAATCTTACTTTAAAGTGGTGGTCAGTGGAGTGCATTTGTTTTTAAATCAGTCTTATTCTGTCTTGTCTCTAGGGCTGCATCTACAATGTGGAGACCTGGGTCCGCAGTAACATTGGAGTTATTTTGGGAATCTGTGCAGGAGTAGCTTTCATTGAGGTACTTTGATCACGCCATCATGAGCTCTAATGTTCTGTATGCTTGTGACACTCTACTCTAGCTTGGGGGTATCACGGAGCTTGGACCTCTGCTTTTGGTCTCCAGTGCCAGGAAAAAAAAGAATAATTCTGGCCTGATTAGACTTCATCCTCCAATGGCCACAACTATGGCCGTTGGATAGAGCTTGTCTGTAACTTGAGCCATACACAGATGTGAGTGTGCAGAGGAAATAATGTTTGGTGTCTCCACTTGTTTGGGTAATGAGCAGTAAAATGGGGAAAATGAGACTTCTTCCTTACTTTCTTTCTATATGATCTGTAGTCTCGCATGTCCTTTTTTTTTTCTTCATCATCTGGCTGATATTTTGCCCGGTGTACTAAGTAGTACCGTACTTTCAAAGCAATGCACCGGTAATGGCTGGATCAGAGTCCCTGTGTTCTGACCCTTTTTCTTCCCTTCCAGCTGCTGGGGATGATCCTGTCTTTGTGCCTATGCAAGAGTGTTCACCAGGAAGACTACACTAAAGTGCCGAAGTACTGAATCTGAGAATGGAGGGACTGCTCGCTTGCACTCCCACACAAGCTACACACTCTGCAAGCCCACAGAATTCACATTCTCTCTCCCCTTAAAACCTCCAAATACTGACTCCTGTATCTTTTGAACTTGCTAAAAAAAAAAAAAAAACAGGACCAAGTACTGCCACAGGTGGTACACCCAGTCAGACAACACAGTGGTCTGTGATTTCTGTAATTAATGGAAACTAAAAATCCCTGAATTATAATTGGTACTTTACAATAGCACAGACGACAAATCTCTATTTTTACTTTTTTTTTTAAAGGGGAAGAGCTATCTTATGTAGACCGAATTTTAAACTTTTTTTAAACCGTTTACTGTGTCCCTCAGACTCACCCTAGTGTTTGGATTGTGTGGTAGATAGAACATCTAGAAAGGTAACTGCTTAACTAAAGTAATTTTTACTTTTTTTTTTGTACTTTTAAACCTTTTTGTTTATATTCTGTTGCCGAGTTTCCTCTGAGCACTTTATTACGTTTTGAGATGAGGTTTGTTAACGTTGAGGTGGGGGGGCAGTGTGGATCTCGGTGGCAATGCCGAGATGAGGCGCTCGGGGTTCTTGGGTTTGTCGGGGGAGTTTTTCGTTCACTTTTAAGCTCCCATTTTTGGGAGGCCCAGGAACAAACAGTGGTCTGGACAGGGAGGGGGACACTCACAGGGCCCCCTGTTGTTACCACTGTCCCACTGCATAAACTGAGGACGTTGGCGAGATTTGAAAGTGTGCTGTTGCTGAGTTTGCAGCTTCCAGTTCCCCGTGGGCTTTCTGCTATCAGCACAAGTCTGTCAGCAGGAAGCTGTTAGCTACGACTGCCACCTTTCAGTCTTGTCATCGCTGTCCTTATGGCCGTATCAGCTGAGGTGGCATGCAATCACTCCCTCCACCCCGTGAGCTACACGCCAACTGGTCTGTCAACAAAAGTGCCAAACAGAATTGCTTAAACTTTATCATCCTTTTGTGTGCATGATATTTCCCTGTCCTTTTTTGTGTATATAACTTAGATTATATATAAAGAACGTATAAATGGTTAGACTGTTTGCTCAGCATTTTTGTTTGGGGAGAAGCCGCCATCCGTATGTTAATCGCTTTCGAAAAGCCTTTGTTCGTTTTCCATGCTGTTGTTTTTGATGTACAGATTTTTGGCCGGCCGGTCAGCACTGTCAGCAGTATATAGCAGAACGTGAAGATCTGTAGAGCTTCCACAGGAAACAGTGTTTTGCAGATCCCTCGCTCTCCTTAAAGCCAGCCCGCTACTGTTGCTAACCTTCCATTGCACACGTTTCCCACACGTAGCTTTGGTTTAGCTAGCTTGCGCACCGCTGCTTGTTTAAGGACGCTTGCCGAACTCGTCTAAGCTTGACACGCCGCTAGACTCCCTGGGAACTGTTACTTTTAAGCTGTATAATAGCGGTTGCAACTTTCAGCTGAGTGGAAGTATTATAGCTCCATTAGTTTATATTTCTAGTTGTACACATGGTAAATTTCCTATAAAAAAAAACAACAAAAAAAACTTAAGAGGCTTTGTCTTGGTATCTCTTAGAATAAAAGTATTATGTAAAATGTAAAAAAAAAAAAAAAAAAAAAAAAATTTTTGAGTGATTCCTTTATTTTAATTCTACGAATTAAAAGTTTAAAGGTTCGGTTAAATACTGAATGCAAGTACGATGGTGTATATTCACAATTTGTCCTTAGAACCCAAGAACATTTTATTGTAAATGTCCATTTCCCATTCCACTTATTTTTTTTTCCTGTTCAATCGCTGGAACTTAGAATAAAGTGAAAACCTCACAGATGTGTCCCTTGTCCAATTTGTGCCAACAACCACGTGAAACAATGATTTCATTTTGATTGGTTTGTCTCTTGTCCATATGGAAAACATATAGTACTTCATAGGTTGCCCTTACTTTCTTTACTGGCTCTATGCTTATATACATTGCATTTTTAAATATCTACCAATACATAAATACAGTAAATTTTTAGTCTCTCGGCTGAATAGAAGGTGTTTTAGTGTAAGTATAAGAGCCCAGAAGATGTGTTTTAGCTGAATTGCTAGTGAGTCACTAAACTCACTCTCTGTGGATATGGTGTCCTCCTAATATTTAACTGTTAACGAGTTTAATTTCTAATGAGCCACAGGGCCTTTTCCCTGTTATTGTCCAGAAATTTGTACCGGTGTTCCACTGACAACGTGCCAGTAGATGTCAGACTTATCCTTGGGATTTAAGGAAAGGATTTTTTTCCATGATAAACTCTTCAGAGGTTCAGACTGAAGATTAGTAGATGGACGTGTGGGGTTTAGTTAGTGAGGTCATATCAGGATAATGATATTTTGCTCCATGTTATCCTGAAATTGTTTTGAATTTGCTTCAGAATAATGTTTAAGAATTATAAAAATTTGGTTGAGACCGAGCATAAGCACAATCGTTCTCTTCTGTTTGAATAGTTTTTCCTCTTCAAAATCTTGAAATAATATTACTCCACAATTATTTTTAAAATACATAATATTTTCCTGTGAAGTTATCCCTGTGACTGTATTGGTTGATTACAATATCACGCATGTCCAGAAGATGGCAGTGCCTCTATGGTTTTTCAGTGGTGGTGTTTGATGGAAGGAACAAAAGAAAAGCAAAAAAAAAAAAGTGTTTGTGAGATGATGGGGTGGTAGAGGCATCTATCTATTATGAATTAGCTTTTTTACAAGAGGAAGTACCGAACTAAACATGAACAAGAAGGACAGTCCACGATGGGTTTTATCAGTGTGTATGATGTATATTAAATGTTAGGTTTCTGCTGATTCAAAAGGTTCTGGAGAAACTTAATCTATCATCCTAAATTACTTTTAAATACTTTTTCTGAAGTACTGATTTCACATGACATTTCATGACAATTACAGTATTTTACACTGATTTAAGTGTCAAATAGGTTGTTCTCTAAAAAAAACCCCGAAACTCCGCCCTGTGAAGCTGTTTTTTAGACGATCTGGCACGGTATGTTTGTTTTCTGGGTTCAGTGTTGGACTTTGGTTTTGATCCCATTTAAGCCTTTTTGCTTCCGGTCCACCTCTGCATAGGCTAGACAAGGAATGCCTCCCTGTGTGCCCAAACTTCTCAGGCCACGTGCCAAGGGCTTGGCTAAAGTGTCGGAAGCAGATGATGGCGGGAGCGTGCTTTGGATCCGGACCCGTGGTCTGTGGCCGCCGGAAGATCTCAAACTGCCGCAGGTGAGCCAGGTCTTGGCAAGCTGCAGCACATGGTGGGATAGCCGCCTTTATTTTATTGTACCTACGAGTCTTCGATAGACACAGGAGTGGGGAGAAGTTGCACACAAAATGGAAACGTTTCTTCCTGTACTTGAATGTACTTGGTATTTAAGTTCTTCTGGTTGTCATGTCAAGCTGAATGCGATAAAAGCACTGGCTTTTGTTAACTGTGAAAAATGTCCGGAGCAGAATGAAAGTGAGTCATAAAGCCTGTGAATATATGAGGGGTGGGGGGGGGATTGCCAAGGATCTGCGGTGTTTTGAGCAGTTTGCACGTCGGAGTGGAGGAACCCAAACAAGGAGAAACGTCGGCATGCGTGACACTGGTGGGGAAGGATGGACGTCAGAGCGGAGCTTAAGCACTCCAGCGGGGGGGGGGGTGGATGCGAGGCGGGGGTTCCCTGCCATGTTTATTTTACAGGATGTGGTTACAGTAGCATTTGGCGCTAACATGGCGTGGGTTCCTGTGGGCTCCATTGGTCCTCTTGGTGATAATTTGATAAAGAAGCTCTTTGTAAGGGCCATCAACAGGGTTTATTCTTGCTTACGGTGCTCTTTCCCCCAAACACTGCATCCTGTTCACACTCTTCCTGAGGGTCATTGCCCCTCCCCCAATCTCCACTTTTCCCGCAAACAATGGGGCAGCGAGGACCCCATTTCCACCTGACTGGCCTCTTCCTCATCCGGCTCCCACGGCTCACTCATGTACCTCCTCTGACCTCCACGCCCGGCCTTTCCTCCAGTGCTGAGACACACGGAAGCCTCTCTCATGGCCAGGCCGTGGCCCGTGTGCCTAACGAGGTCGCCGTCCTCTGGGGGATCCCGTCACGAATTTCAATTCAAAAAGGCTCACTTTGTTTACTCCTGTAAATTATAAATAGTGGTCACCCCTAACCAATTAGAATACCCAGTAGTCAGCAACAAGCATTTTCTCACGTGTTCCTCTCTGCACGTGAAACAAAGAAGCAATTCATTGCCAGCTCTCAACGAGTCAATAACCGTAACAGAGAACACACAATGGGAAGCTTTAAACAAATGGATGATCTGGAGCTCGATTCCAAAAACAGGCTTCACCCAGACATCCCGTGAGGTTGTTTTGCATCATTAAATCTCATTATCGAATCGACGTCTTGCTGCTTCTCGGCTCCCTGAAAGGGGGCATTCGCATGTGTAGACGTACACACACATACACGCACGTACACACACGTACTTGCATGTTTTTCCTTTGCACTTCGCCCTGGATGGAGCCTTCCTGTTATTTATTTTTGTCTCATTGCTGTAACGTGTGACACGTTTGGTCCCTGTCACCCTTTCCTTCCACGGGGGTTGGGGTTCATTTCTGGGATGGACAGCTGGTCCGGACTGCAGGGCGGCGACCTCGAGCTGGGGAGTACCTCCACCCAACCCAAGGCTTGATTACCTACTTCTATTAACCTTTGGCAAAAACTCGTCGACAGCACCCTGTCCCTTTTGTCGCATCTCCGAGGCAACCTTGGCAATTAACTGACCCCATCCGCTCAAAAACCTGCTGATCCACAGGCATCAGTAGCGGTTCCGCCTCAGGCAGGTGTCCTGCTTGTTCCACTGAGCTCCAGCACTGGCCTTACTGGTGTTTCAGTGCCGTTCCCACCATTCCGGCCGTGAGCTGCATCACTCAGCTTTCCCCCTGAGCGCCGAACACAGGATAAGCGCCCCCTGGAGGCTGGAACAAGTTGCTCGCAGCTCTGCAGCAGTGTTGCACAGAGGGCTGTCCCTGTGGCTGCTAGCTGGCTGCTGATGACAGCTTGTTGGCTGCAGGGCCGGGTACATGGCAGCGAGCTGCGGAGACAAATGCAAACCCCGGTGTGTACAGGCAGAGCTGTCAGCTGCAGCTGCCCCCCCCCGCCGCCCCCCAAACCTCAGGCTGGACAGCCATCATTCACACGCCGTGGCCTCTCCTCCCTGCAGCATGGTGAAGGCGAAAAAAAAAAAGGGAAAATATTTCATAGTGTGTGTCCATGGTAAGCATAAATCATATCTCCACCTTGCGTGGACCACTATTAATCAGCCTCATCGATCACCACGGAAACCCAATATAATAGGAGGATTTGACGCATTATCTGGCTTGCCTTCTGGGTTTCTTTGTCGCGGCGTTTCTGTTTGGTTCTGAGCGGCAGAGCCCGCAATGTGCTCTGCCCCGTGCTGTCTGCCGCCGCAGATATGCTGAATAGCAGGAGTGTGGCTCTGCTTGCCCGTCGCAGCCAGATCTTCCTGTGATAATGAGCACTGAGAATGGTGACAGAAGGGAGCCCGGAACTCAGGGCATTCTACATCGCCGAATGACATCCAAAAATATTAAGGAATTATCTATATATTCTCCATGATAACTCGATTTTGCTCCCCTCCTGGAAAATAAAGAGCAGGAGGTGGAGTACACCCCGGACTGGTAATCGCTATACTGAAAGACACTGACGCAATAAAGGCAATTTAGTGTTACGCAGTTAAAACAGCAGCCTGCAGAAGAACAGTATTATAAATGCGGAGGGCATTTCAGTAAAATCCACAGGCGGAGAAGCGGCCAGATTCACACTTGCAATCCTGGAGGTGTGAAGACACGTAAAATTTCTTTGTTATAATTTATTCAACAGCAGCTAAGTGTGCTATTAGGAACAGGTAGACATACAAAGCAGCCCACTGTCCCAAAGAAAGGAACACCGCCTTCCTACCAGTCTCTTCTCCATTAAACACGGAAGTATGCTGACTGTCTCTCCATCTGCCATACGGGGAGGGAACATCTAGACGGGATGCTTGGCTCACTGTTCTGTCCTTATTTCTACAGGAGATCGCTTCTGTCAGTGTCTAACCTCCTACCCTACGCTGCTGCTCCCGGTGTCCTGGAACACCTATGGTTGCAAGACTAAATTCTTTATTTGAATCTGTCATCTATAATGCATTATAATGCTCAGTATAAGAATTAATAACGCATTTTCTACTGTCGTAAGACATTATAGATGAGAGCTTCTTAAAGCATTCATAATGCATAATAAACATGGTTATAATGTGTTATGCCTTTTTATAAATATTTATAGCCATGTTTATAATGCTCTATCAATGCATTATAATGTATTATGAATGTGTTCATAAATTATTATAGATGTCATTCATAGAGAGTGTTACCTTTTTTTTAGGTGGAAAAATTCAAAAACATGAGAATAGCTGACAGAATATTGATCAGATAATGGTTAAAAGTGGAGAAGAACACTGAGCAGATTGACAGCAGCCTGCAGCCTCGGGGACCTCGTGATGGGGGTTGTTGGGCACCTGAGCAGCCCGTGGCCTGGCAGAGAGCCCACATTAGAGTTTATAGGGATATGGCCAAAGGACTGTGCTGTTAGGGCATCTCCTAGGACTATCGAAACCTGGTCTGGACCTCCGCTCTGGCAGAACAACCAGCATGGCCCAAACATGCTCTCCACGGGACCAGATGGCTTCTATTTACAACTCACCTTACCCCCCCACCCCCCAGT
>JAODLC010000021.1:4549876-4577395 GCA_026781145.1 Hippopotamyrus pictus | reverse complement strand
ATTAATCCCATCAGACCCACGTCCCACTTTTCCCAGCCGGCCAGAAACGCCGCGACGGAATTCCACTCAAGTTGAGTAGCAAAGGGACTGGTACCGCAAATCACTGGGTGACAACGCCATCTGTCATTCGCGTGCTCGCCTTAGATCTGATCGCAGGGGGCCGTGCACCAATGAGACTGAGACAGGCAGATCTCAGGCTGTAAAGAGATGGAGTTTCAAGGGGGGGAGGGAATAAATGTGGTGGTGTCAGAGTCCGGGCCATCCTCTGACCTTGCTCTGGAGAAATCAGTTTGACTCTTACGTCTCTGTCCCGTTGATCCTTCTGAAAATGCAAATTAATGAAGACTCCTACCCACAGATGTTTCTTTATTTACACGCACAAAATCTTCCAAAATATCCATAAGTCCAATGTGAGGAAGATAATGCTAGATAACTGTTGCTTCACTGAGTATTAATATTGATGTTGTCTGAAGTCCGGTCCCTGTGTTTCAGGCAAAAGCTGCCGTCTCATCCTCATGAATAAGCCTCCACCTGTCTTTGCCAGTCATATCTAGTCTGAACCGCACTTTCTTCTGGGCATAAATGTGGTCATTGACACATTGATGTGTTTGTGCGCCCTTCTCAGCTGTATCCTCAGGATCCCACGTGCTTGCTCTGTGTGTGTGTGTGTGTGTGTGTGTGTGCGCGCGCGCATATATAAATTACATTGCAAGAGCAAAATCATGAATACCATCAAAAAAACTAAGGTTAGGGCTGGGTAGGGGCTTAGGTTGTCATTGTTGGGATTAGGGTTTTGCCCATAGAAATGAATGGACAGTCCCCACAAAGATATGAATACAAATGTGTGTGTGTGTGTGTGTGTGTGTGTGTGTGTGTGTGTGTTTCAGATGGGCCTGCTTCTGCCATGTGAGAGTGGCTGCTGTCTGTGGCAAGATGTACAGAACCAAGTAGGATGACCTGTGAAAGAATTAAATAGGCTTTATATTTTTCTTCCAAATTCACTAAAGGCGTGAGTGAGCACTGGTTGCTACATACTATGTCATACACATGTTCTATCGCTTGTAGCTGCTGGTGTAAATACCGTTTTGCCCTTGTAGAGCAGTGTAAGGAAAATGCACCAATATGGCTAGCTGACAGTCATTAATCAGCAAACACAAAGCCAAAAATGACCTACATTTAAACAGAATAAGAGTAAACGGCCTTCACAGTGACACACTCACTGTCTGTCGTGACATTCTTTTTTTATTGGAAACACTGCAGGGTTTCTCAGTTGCTTTTGAAGGTCCTTGAAATGCAGAACTGGTGCCAGAGGAAATAGGAGTATTCATTTTTAAACACCCAAGTGTGTTTCATAAAACGTAACATAAATACACAATACTTGTGGAAAAAAGAAGGAATCACATTTTCCAGAGCTATTTCAACAGACAACATTCTAGCTCTGGTTAGTAAAAGAGTAACAACAAAAAGCAAGAGTATCTAAGACTTGGTCCTGCCTTATCTTCTGAAGACCAAATCCTTCTGTCTCTTTCCTTCTTCTATCATAGCATTCTCAAGCCAAAAACAGAATGCTTGTTGTACAATTGTTGTACTTCCCTCACCGTGATAATGCCAGTGCCGCACTTTTGTTGAGAAACTGTTCTCACAGTTTTTGTCCAAAATCCACCACCTGACTGCAGCCTACCAAAAGTAACCCATGCCAGTTTAATGTTGATGAAACCTCCTGATGTTAAGTTGCACTTTAAAATGCCATAATTAGCTAAATATAAGGTCATAACTACTGTCTCTCCCCCATGGTGGTCTTATGACCTTTGTCTCTGGCCACCCCGCCGATGGCATGCAAACACAGATGCTCTCTCCCTGGTTTATGTGAACATCTCCATGCTTCCACTTGGATTTTATGACCTGGTGTTGCTACAGTTTTCTTTGTGCTTCTACTGGATTGATGTTTGGACCCAGAATGACCTCTGGTGCAGGATCATAGCCTGACATTTTCTAAGTTCAAGTACACAATCAACTTTATAAACAGCTAAACCATCGGATAGCAACATTAAATTAATAAGGTAAAAATGTCTAGATCCCTGAGATAAGTTCCACCTGTATCGCTCTCCACTGGCTGAGGGCCACATTCAGGATGCTCCTCAGGCTTCTGTTATTCAGGCCCCATATGAAAGATCAAGGGTGAATCTCAATATGTGTACTTGACCATACTTGTGTTCTCGTCCCGTTTTACATCATCTTCCATTGCTGAAGACCAGTTCTAATGTTAAGAAGTACAGAAGACGGTAAAAATCCCCAGATTTTGGTCTTGCTCCGGCCCAGATATCAAGGATACATCTGTTGCTTCCTCACCAAACGAGACCAATCCCATGATTCGTTGTGGCCCAGGTTCATTCTTGGAAGGCAAGTTAACAAGACCCCTACTGCCAAGACCACAAGCACGATCTTTGCGTTCTTGGTATTAAGATTCACACCAAGGTATTTTCTGCAATGTGAGGCAGACATTTGATTAGATCTTATTAAACATTGTTTCGTTGGTTTGGTTAAAAAAAAAAAAAAAAAAAAAAAAAAAAAAAAACCTTATAACCACAGGAGTTAAAAGCAGAGAAGCCTATTCACCGCCGTTCCTCCCAGGGGTAGCCCAAGGATTTAATGTAGAACGGAAGCAGTTGAAGAGTTTTAATCAACTAAATTAAGATTAAATGAAATTGGGGAGCAAGCCGGATCAGACTTCATTAGAATATTTGGGGAGACTGATTAGAGAAAGTGTGCTCATGATATTCACTGTCACATTTTGATATGACGTGCAGGGTGTCCCACTGTGCTGTGCCTGTGTATCCTTCCTCATGCTCCATCACAACCCTGCTGGCTTTTACCGCACCATAATGCTCATGATCTTAAGAGCACAGACATATGTAAGCTTTCCCTGATGCTGCTATTACTTATCTACCTAAGCCAGTTCAGTCTTTGTGCATCCAAGCTCTTCTTTGTTTAGAGGGTAAAATATGGAAAAAGGCAGTAACAGGCTGCACTTCAGGATGTCTGCCAAGGGAAAGGATGGGCACTGTTAAATGTGTTAATGTCTATTTTGTGATGGAAATTACTAACCCTGGCTATGCAGCTGTCTTTACCGCTGTGTTTCTTGCCTCATGGCCTTGAGAGACGCAGACCTGCTCAATGATAAATGAGAGACGAAGCCCTGTTTGTTTTACTCACCCACCTGGTTGAGCTCTTCCCAGATACAGGCAGAACTGTACATGTAACTACTCTAGAAAATAAAGCTTTCTGAACTCCACACATCCTAATAACATAGATGGTTAAGGACACTAACTGAAGGTTCCCATTTCCCATCCCAGGAAGCTCCTTGTTGTCTCCTTGATCCGCCTTGGTGTAATTGTCTCAATAAATGGGCAAAATTATCAGTCTTTACATAAACTTTTCATAAAAGTGTTGCTAAGGAGCAAAACAATAATTATGGACACCTAGAGCTGTGGGAGACGATTCTCTGTATGGTGAGCAAAGGGGACTGAGCAGTAAGAATGTGGGCAATGTTATCTCACGGCCATCTCTACAGCTGTAACACATCTTCTTGTGGGATGGACTTCAACTAAGACTAGCAGTTCCCCCGGGAAGCAGACGAAAGATCTGGATTCAGTTCTGTGTCCATTTGGTCACTCCCTTCAACAAGCAAGCAAGGGAGCTGGGAAGAAGACAAGCAATCAGCCCTGAATGATCCTGTCAGTGCGTACTGGACTCGCTCTAAAATCAAAATGTCAGATTAATAGAAAATAGTGAGAAGGTGCTGCAGCCTAGCCTGAACCTTAACGAGCTGAAGGATTCTCAATTGGGATGACCCTCTTTCTAATGCAGTAAGACAATCTGTCTCCTGCTTTCTCCCGACCTGTCAGTATTTCTCACTGGACATTAATAACTTATCAGAAAATGTTTAGTAAAACTTCTACATAGAAGGTCAGTCAAATCTAAAACATCATAAAATAAAGACTCGGACGTCAAATTGCTTGTGTCCTTGAAAGGCTTTGCCAGACCCTGTTTCAATGTTGGGACAGCGTGATCTAACCCCTGCCCATCTGTGCTTCCCTTTTCTGGGACGGCTTGCTTCTTGGCTGCTGGTCCGGGGGCCACGGCCTTTCTTGCAAATTCCAAAGTGAGGCCTGTGAAAATGCATTCTTCCTACTTCCTTCTCACACCAGCAACGCTGGGAACGGACTCAGGAAGGGAAATCTCTTCAGGAGACTTAAGGGTCTGTAACCCAGCTTCTCAGGACGCTCGTCTTCTTGTATGAAGAGGGTTCTGGTCCGTGATGGCTTTACCAGACCTTCCTCAGGTGCTTCTTGCAACAGAACTCCGCTTTTAATTTCTTTGCAAAGACCCTGGGCTTTGCAAAGGTTTCCCGTTGGCTCCATCATCTGAATCTGAAATTAATCAATAGGCAGCATGACAGAGACTAGTGATACACTAGTGACACTTCCACCATTCTCCTGAGACCACCTTTCTTGCATCATGTTAAACCAGATGTTAAGGGACTAGATGTTCCAGAGTCTAGGGATTGCAGGTGAAGTCATCCCGGTAATGCTAGCTTCATAGACAATTTTATAGTCTAAAAGTAGTTATGCAAAAAAGCACATCAGCTGAACATCTGGATATAGGCTATTTCAGATGGGACTATCACTTTGGATATGTTGAGGTCGGTCAGACTGGAGAAAATAAACAGGATTTTAAAAATTATGTTTTTTACTGAGTTTCAAGGACATTAATATTCCATAAGTGGTCTGTAAAAATCAGACATGTACAACAGACTCTGTGGTACACATGGTTCAATCTACAAAACCATCTTTAGTCTGTGTTTCCTCATCTCTGTACTTGCACTAGGAATAGAGTATGGAGTATGGAGGAGGTGTATCCTGAGGGAAAAGGGTTAGTATCTACCGGGGGGGGGGGGGGGCTTTTTTTATGAATTCAGCGTAGATGCAAGGGGACATGGCGGTATGACTGATACTTGTGCCACAAACAGCCTACTGCCCTCACTGATGCTGCCTCTTCCCTTGATGAGACACAAGTAGCCAACTGAGATCTCGTCAATCAAGGTCCAGCATCACTAGCTTCCTCAGGCTACCGATACAGCTCTCAAACAGATAATAAGATCAGTCTTGCAGATTCCATAAAGTTAATGAGGTTCCTTATTTCGATACTTTGCTTCAGTGTGATGGCACATTTTCATACTGTTTGAGATGAATTGCCTTTTGACTGACACGCCTTGGCATGTCCTGGCTCTGAACTAGCAGATCTGTTAAGCTGCCGTACGAGATGGACTGCGTCTCCAAATGGAGGTTGTCATTATAATACACGCTTTACCTCCGTGATGGCCAACACGCCATGCGTATACATATTCCCAGCGTGTTATTAAGTAAACAGTCACAAACAGCGAATTAATAGCACAGAAATGGCAGGTGGGAGAGAAATCGATAAATTGTGAGTGATGTCTTTCAGTGGAGGATTGTGGCTGGCTGGGGAGACTGCGGTTGAAATGCAGATTTTTTTCTATTTCTAGACGTTTATTGGCGCTGGGATATCAAAATAAGGGCTGGTATGTAGGATGGACTTGATTGAATTTAATCTCATTTATTTTTCCTTTGTTTGCAATGCCTTCAATTCCATCAGTGTGTCAACCCTTGTTGCAGTGACATACATGAAAGTCCTGCATATCTGGTGCAGCTATTATAGGATGGTGTGCAGGAGAGATAATGGGGCACGTTGATTGAGATGATTTTGGAATTTAAATGATGGTAGAATGGCTGCAGCATCATCATGACGGTGTTTTTGTAGATGTCAGCGCTAACTAATACCAGACACACTGGGGCGTCCGTCTGCGTGCCTGATAATAAAAACCATTCTGTGATTGGTCAGCTTCTTCACCAGCTCAGAAGTGTGCGGGGACCTCGGAGCGATGCCCGGGGCGGTCGCAGTTTGTGCTTTTCTCCATCTTCAGCCACTGGATTGCGGTACCTCCCTCCTCGGTGGACTTGTGGATGTAAAGAAACGTCCCGGACGGTTCCCCTGGGGTCTTGCCTGTCCTTCCACTTTAGCACTATGAAAGTAATAGAGTGGAGAGCCAAAAAAAAAAAGAAAACAACTCCAACTCAAATGAACCATGACTGTGAGTCATACTGAATAAAATAGATGCTGGATGCATGATGGTTACTTCTTAGCTTCCTAAAATAGTCTGCGTTCTCCGTGCATCTGCAGGGCATACAGATGAGTAATGACTGTGCCGGAATTGTAAATTCACTCTCCCTGGACCTTGTCAATGCGAATAGACTCTCAGGTTGCTGGATGCAGGTTGCACAGTAATTTCTACAATATATAGAACAACTTTTAGTTCTGATGCCTTCAGCTACAGGTGCGTTAGTATGTATGAGTAGAAACATTTGCTTGCCAATTTACCCTCATTTATAGCTAGATTGAGAGCCTATATTAGATCTCCATTGTCTATGCAGGTTGGTGTTGTGATATGCACCATTGTTTACATGTCTGTAGGGGTGTAGAGCAAAACCAATTAGAATTCAAAATCTAGTTGTCTATGATGCTGGTTCATCAACAGAAAAACCCCAATCTGACAAAAGCTTAAAAAGAAATCAGTTCAAAATCGCTAAAATCATTACAAATCGATTTATCATTGTCATTATTATTATACATTGGAGTTACTTACTTTACTATGAGTTACTGTAATATGTACTGAGAGATCCACACCTCTATAAATTTAACGTGTACTTCATTCTGATAGGGAGGGCATCAGTTAAGCGTGACCTGTAAAGCCAGTGACCTCAAAGCAGTCCTGCTGAGTAACACCGGCTGACATGACACTGGGTCAAACAGAAGCACCACTACTCCCAGCTTTCATCCTAACAGCATTAGCAGCGTTTGCTTCGGACTTGTATAAGGTCAGCATCTCCAGGGAGGTTATCGACAGCCTTAAGAGCTTTAACTACAGTTCACATTTTTGCTCCCTCCCAGCTCCCAACGTACCTGCAGCAGGTATTCGGTGTCCTTCATGTATTCGCTCTCCATCCTTGTCTTTTATCTTGTTTCCCCCCAGGACCACTTTTGATACTGTGTAACACTAACTACTGTTAAGTCTGCCTATAATTCTGTTTAGTGGGAAATGATGCTCAGTAAATAAATGTAATTAATCTGAATGAAGCATGTTCCTTTGGTGATTCAGCTGACTGTGTCTAATGATTCCACGGGGAACGAGACGGATGAAACGGACTCTGCTTGGCCCAGAACCAGCGGAACTAGACGCTGGTTATTTAGATGGAGCCTGATGGAGGACTCTGATGGAGAATGAGGCTGGAACGGGCCGGGACCGCCAGATGGGTGTGTCTCCAGAGCGACCCCCCCTTCCCTGACACTTGGCTGATGATGTGTGGCATTGTCTTTGAGAAGAATGTATGGCATGGATCACTTCTGGGGGAGGGGGTCAGCAGCTTGGGGGTGTTCCTGGGGGAGTCCCCAGGTTTTCAGGCCCCCATCTGGTTCCCATTACCACGGGTCAGGGAGAGCATGTGCTGTTCTGCGTCCGACCTGCCTTCTGCTGTCAAAATAAAAAAAAAAAGCATGATGGGTGAGAGAAGTGGGGAGGTAGGGGATGTGGAGCAGGAGAGCTTGATGGAGAGGGAGATGGAGATGAAGGATGCAGCATGACACAGAGGGTAGGGGCTACAGGTCACTGTGCCCCCCCCCAGCACCTCTGTGGAAAAAGCCAACACAAATGACCCAGGGGAAAACACAGTGCCCAAGGCCTGCCAGTTAGCTGCCTTTGCAGACTTGCTCTTCCCTCAGATACTTTCCATTGTGGTCCATGTTGGCATGCGGACGTTGCCATCATGATGACAAATGCCCCTGCCACACTCCTTTATCCGCCCCCCCCCCCACTCCCCATTATCGATGCAAATAATGCTAATGTGGAAAGCGAAAGGTTTAAAAGCCGCGGGATTGTGCTAATCAGATGGGGGAGGTTCTGATGAAGTCCCACCGCCTTTAATTGAGTGAAACGTCCATTTTCGCAAGTCTGGTGCCAGGCTGTCCTTTGAATTAATTAATCCAGCACTTTGGGTGAAATCGCCACAAAATCTCTCATTTGTGCAAGTGAACGCGCAACTATATTCTGCCACCGAATGCTGCCGAAGCAATTTCAGACGACTCAGGATCAGTTGCCTCGATTTAATGTCGTGCTTTTTGCGCAGTTCCCATTTTACAGTCCCTTCCAGGAATTAATATGGACACACTGCAGCAGATAGAAGGATGGGTAGTAAATTCACAGTATTAGCCTGTCTAGATTTACTGTTGACCAGCATTTTCGGGTCCGATTCAATAAATGGCCTGCCTTAATTACAGCGGCCGTTGTGTTGTTCATCCTCAGCCTAGCTGTCCTCCAGCCCTGTCAACAGCGGGATTGGTCTAAGTCTACTCTAACCCCTCCCCCCCCCCCACCCCACTGTGTGCCATCAGTCTCCTTTGGATCCCTGCCGCATCAGATCCAGCAAAGCAGGTTCCAGTGCTGCAAGCGACCCACCGTTTTGTCAACCTTCCTCTCCTTCTAGCCATAATAGCTCCAAGGTTAAGAAATATACATATCAGCATTTATACGGGAGGACTGTAGTAGCCAAGCATGTCGCATTTTCTCAAAATCCAAATTAGCCCAGGGTGGCTGAGCCAGGGTGACATCTCCCCTGCACGGCCCACTGGGAAACAAATAGGATCAGCAGCGGGCAGGGGGAGGGCGGGCTAGGATTCACAGAATATGGGTGTCTGGCTTGGCATCATCGTAGTCTGTAGACGGCAGAACATGCTGCTTCGTCTTGCTCGTCTTTCCCCCCAGCTGACGGTGATGATGGGGCCACGTGTCCATCGTGGGGGGGGGGGGCTGGCCCCAGAAACTCACCGTAGGTATGTGGCGTTCCCACAAAGACGGGTAACCCGCAAATCCCGTCTAATCCTACTGTGTGTACACTGTGCATTTTTACTTTTTTGGTGGAAGATCTGATTTCTTTTTGCTGCATGGAATTATAGAGCCTTGTGGCGGTTTACAAAGGACTGAGACCAAGCAGGAAGCGCTTTGCTGATTTGCCAAGGCGCATGAATAATGTAAGCATTTCCGTAATGAACTGGAAGCCGCTGCCGCTTTAAGAACGCGTCAAGAATTAGTCGGTTTTCATAAGTCCTGTAAATAAAAATCAACATTCTTTCAGTGGAAGCTCCTGAGTGCAGCTGAACCTTCTGATTCATTCCGGAAGTTTTAACCGAGGAACGTGCATCACTAGGTGAGCAGTAAAAGTGCAGATTACAGAAGAATGACCCAAACCTTTCCTGTGTTTAAACCACAGCCTAATTCATCCTGTTTCACGCAGGAATTTTGTGTCCCAGCACCAATTGCCTATAAGGTCCCAGCTGCACAGCTCTGATTTAAAACTTTCCCACTTTGAAAATGTATCTGTGAGCTTCACTTGCAGGAAAAAAAACTGCCTGCACAGGTGTATTAGCTCACATCCAGAGTGTGCGGGTGCAATTCAAGGTCTCCCTCCTCACATGCTCTCCCCGATAGTTATCACTCCTTCTTCGCTCCTATCGCTATCAGCAGCAACTGTGTGTGTCACATCGCAGATGAAATGTAACTCATGGCTAAGCTGCCTGTTCCCTAGTGTACTGAATGTACTGAATATTTTTGTGTGATTCTCTAAACATTTCCAAAACACCCTCTACATCTATAGAAATGTTTGCAGGCATGTGAACATTTCTGCATTATCTCAAAGTGAAGTGTGGTATGGAAAGTTTTCCTAAGTAGGACTGACTATACTTAGAGAAATATTTCTCAGACGATTGAGCATGAAGATAAAATTCATATGGGCTTGCTGGATTGATGTATCATATAGTTATGTATAACAGCAATAACCTGTGACCTTTTCATATTTGAGTGCTTGTTTCTGTAGATATATATGTATCTTTGGATATATATATATATATATATATATATATATATATATGCATATATTCTTCATAAAAACACATGGGGCCAGTTGGTGAGACCGATGCATGTCATGCATTTCCTGCGATTGGTAGACACGGACTGCATGTCAAGATGAACTCAACATGGCACAAGCCTTTGGATGCTGAAGTCTTTGTCGTCATGGTGACAGAACCGTCACAGAGGTTCAGGTAGCTCCCCTCTGAAAACCGGGGCAATAGTATGACAGGTTGCACAAATTTGCCGGGGGTTTTATTATTCATGGGTATATAAATATTTATGATGTTTAGGCAACGGTATATTTATCTTACAGTAGGGAGCACAGAATTGACTCGATCCACCATTTTTGGTGAATTGGGTCTGAGAAACACGCAGAGTCTCCGCTTTGGTCATCCCAGCCTCTTTCTCTGCTCCCTGGCCGCCTCTCTCTCTCTCTCTCTCTCTCTCTCTCTTTTTCTCTTTCTCTGTGCTAGGACGAGCAGTGGGCACTCAGCTGCCATTCCTCCGCACGAGTTTTGAAGGCTGGGACTTATTGTCATGGACATCAGTCAGCCTAAGGGTGACCAACAGATTTTTCCATGCGTCTCTGACACCGACCGACTTTTCCTCAGTTCCTGCCGGTCCCAAAGAGGCAGGGAGGATAAACATTAGGGCAAAGAAATCACCTTTAGAGCTCTGCCAGAAAAAAAAAACCTCCCCTGAAAAATGACAGTTCCTTGTCTTTTCACTTCTACAATGACCACAAATTGCTGGACGTTTTCCTTTCTAAAATATATGATAAAAGTAAGAATAAACCAATTAATTAAGGCAGCACTAATATGGAAGTGTGGAAATCTTAAACTTCAAAATTTTGCTCCGTTCCTAGCTTCCAGAGGGCTTTTCACCTCCTTTTCCTTTGCACCTCCCGTTCCTTTGCACCTCCTGTTCCTTTGTACCTCCTGTTCCTTTGCACCTCCTGTTCCTGCTCTGTTTGAGTCAAATATGTAGGCTTTGGTAAAATGGAAACTTACCAGATTTGCTCTTGTCAGCTTCCTTGTTTAACTGTCTCTGTCCAAGGCCCAGGGCCCCCGGGTTCAGCTCAGACTTTTATGGGTTTTATGTGCTAGACACCCCGGTTCACTGAAGGACAGACACTTTCTGTTTACCGTTTGTCTTTCTTGTTTCACCTCATCCTGCTGCTAACTCCTCCTTCTCCCAACACCCTTCCACGATTTCTTGCGAACTCTTTGTCTCTCTCCTTCCCTCCTGGTTTATGTAAAGTACATTTCGTTTCATTATATCTTCAAGAAGTTCTGAAAAGAAGCTTATTCCTCGGACTTCCTGTGCTGTGCTTGGTCCGATAGGAGCCCGAATCTGGGGGAAAATCATTCTAGCTCACTTGGAACAATGAAAAAAAAAGGCCTACTTCATTTGCATGTTTTTCCTGCTGCCCATTCTGTTATCCACCCGCAATTTCACTTTTCCTCATAATTACTATTTTAAATGTCTTCTGTAATCCTCAAAGGCTGTGAATTAAACCGCTAGCTGTCTGATGGCTCCAAATCTCACGTACGTGGCCCGGCATTCAAATCTCCCTTTGTTTTTTTACGTGATGGCATGCCTGTGTTTATTTCCATATAAAACGTTTTTGGCACTGATCTGTAGCTCCCATTAATGCTTCAATGAAAATCTAAACATCAGCCCCTTTTGCCGGTGGCAAGATCTTCAGTTCATGTCAGCCACTTGACATAATTTTTATGAGGTTGATGGCTGAGAGAAATAATATGTTTTTAATTATTTTTAAAGCAGAAACAGCATCACTATGCAAAGAACCATTTTTTTTTTTTTTTTTTTTTTTTTTGTTTTTCTTAAATTTGAATATATGACATTTGCCTTGCCGGAACTTGTTAATCTCTGTTCAAGTGGTGGGAAGAAATGTGTGGTAATTTGTTCCAGTTTTCCCAACTGCGATCTGTCATTTTAACGCCAGGAGACTGGAAGATACATTAATAATTGAACACTTTCCCCTGCAGCTGTAGCAGCATTGTTACGAGTAATTAGCTATGTGTTTTCTTCAGGGTAAACATTTTAATAAAGCAGTAATGGGTACACACCAAGCAAGGTGTGCAGTTCATACAGATGTATGGCTCTTCCCAGTAATAATAGGGTAGGTACATTAGGGTAGGTGCACTGGTTTTTAAAGATATTTCTCTACAGCCCAGTTCAGACATGTTCTGTCACCCTGAACTTCTCTTGACATTACCCAGAGGGGCTGTACGTGTGAAGGGACAATGTTCAAAACAGTCGTACCGGACATTAAACAGACATTACCCTATTAGCTCCCTGGTACAGTCAACAGTAACGTTTGGACCATTTCCAATTGACCCTCATGTGTGAATGGAGCGGGAGATTTTCCGGAAAAATCACATCAAGTGAGTGGACATGTTGATGATGTTTCTATCAAGCGACTGGTGTGAAAATGGAAGAAAGCAAACACCTAAAAAATTCTGTCAGTAAGGGCCGACAGATTATCTGACAGATTCAAGGAACAGCAAGAGACTAAGCTGTGTATGATCGGATTACAAACCGCTGTAATCTGAAGTAAGGTGCAGGTGAACAGCAAACACCTTCCATGTGCTGTAAACAAAACACTGCAATTTCCACGCTGTGCTTTTGTGTCATGCCCTGTCTCCTGTATGCTCTACAAAGGACCACCCCTTGTCTAAATCAACCGTAGTATTTTTAGTAGGGTGTGAAAACGTCTGACCATTGTCTGCCACATGTGCAAAAGGGCAACTGGAGCTGGAGTCTGGAGCTGATTCTATTGACAATGCCTGGAGTTCATTTGAGAATTGGCTTATAATTACCTGCAAAAATTTATTATTTATTTAACGGAAAATCTCCTGGAATCCTAGTATAAACCTAGTCTACAGTCATGACAATGGCTGACAATTTGAACTCCTGCAAGTAACCATGGGAACTATACTTAGCAATGACTTTCTGCTTGAGAGCCCAGTGGAGGGGCTATGGAGGAGAGCAAGCCCATTGCCCTATCTTGAATGCATGTGTCACCAAAATTATGACTGACTCCAATGTAGACTATCATCATTCCAGCCCTGCATTTAACAGTCGGATGCTTTAAGCTTAACAGATGTCCCACATGAATGTGTGTTAACTTGTTTTTGGCAAAGAATGAAATGATAAAGCTGTAGTAGCAGAGCAGATTGAGGTTTGTGAAATATGGTCTGTTGATCTGTGTACACTGGCATTGCGTGAAACACAGAAGGCCCCACAGTAACTCGGACAAACACGGAGATAACTCCGGAACAAAAGCTGGATTTCGGTTCAGATGTGCCCATTTTCAAGCAGTGGTTCTCCTGTCATTCAGTTATCACACATTTCCAGTTTATTGTATAGTGACATATAAGAAGTAGTTATTTCAAAAAGGACAACTTAGGCAAGAGTGTAAAATAATGGTAGTTTAGCTTGGGGGGTGAGAAGGAGGTATGACGTTAAACTGCATCCGGTCCGCCAACTTGCAGGGGAAAATTTGGGGGTTGGTGGTGGGATTGGCACTCCAGCTACCATAAAAACTTCACACAGCTCCGGCAAAGCAGACAGAACAGAGCTGCCCGCAGGAAGGCTGCACACACCATGAAGGGGATGGGGGAAAGTCTTCGGGGGCTTCATCCCTAGAAAAGTCTAAACTGTTGGAGTGCCAATGGGGTCAGACCCATTGGAGATCAGAACTGGTGTGGTGCTGAGGCTTCGCCTGCTGCACAGCAGCACCCTGGTACTAATTTGAGGCGGTACATCCAGGTAGGCTCATGGAACGTCTTGTCTCTTTAGCATGACGACCATCTTCCTCTGCTGTCAGGAGGGCTTTGTAAACTCCACGTTTCAGTGACGGCACTCTTTGAGGTACACAGACCAGAGAATGGCCAGATCTCTGTAGGTTGGTCTGGTTGCCCTGATGGCTGTCGTACTCGGGGACTAGCTGTTGCTGTGGTGGATCGGCTCCTCTCGATGGTGTTCAAGGTGACTCCTTTCAACAAGTGTATTATGAGACTCAGACTAAGGCACTCTTTGGGTGTCTTTTCTGTTGTCTCGGTTTATGCTCCAACCGCGGTGAGTGATGTCTCAATGAAGGAGATAGTTCACAGCTTCACTCGGTGGTATAAAGCTAAGGTGACACTTCTCCAGTGATTTCAGTGTGACCCCTGGCTGGCTATGAGTACTGTGTTGGTCCCCATGGGTCTTGCATCCATGGTGAAAGTGGCTCCAAGCTCCTTGATCTTACATAATGTCAGGGACTGCAGGTCACTGGATCCTGGTTCCAGTGCCCTGAGCCACGTTGTTGGACTTGGTACTCCAATACTGGTGGTGCAGTGAAGGAGATAAATCACATTGTTGTGGGCAGATGCTGAAAGCTCCTATAGAACTGCAGGGTCAACAGAAGTGCCCAATTTTTGAATTCTGACCACAGACTACTCTGAAGATTCAGCTTCAGTATGCTAGCACCTACTAGGAGAATGAGGCTGGACCCAGCCATACTCGAAGATCAGGCTGCTAAAGAGTTTGCATGCAAACAGTGTGATGAATTTGCAGACTTTGGTGCAACTGCTGATTCTACTGTGATGTGGGAGACCTTCTGTGACAAGTCCCTGAAGGTTGCTGAGGGTTCTGTTAGTGTTGCTGATGTTCCCAGAAAGACATGTTTCATCTCGCAGCATGCCCTGGATATTATCAAGCGGAGTCATAGTGCATGGCTTGATGGCAACTCCAGTCTGTACCAGGAACTGAGAAGGATGGCTGCGAGGGCCCTGAGAGCAGATAAGGAGGTGTTTGTTAGAGGAATCTGTGCTCAAGTGACACACCATCTATGGTCTAGCAACACACATCCTGCATATAGAGGAATCAAAGCATTTCATACATCTGAATCAGTTCCTCAGAGAGTTGCAGTGAGGGCACGTGATTGAATGGTCCTTATCGATGACACTGGAGTTGTGACCTGCTGGGCAGGTTACTTTGAGCAGCTGTTTGAAGGCAATCCTCCAGCTAGGACATTGGAGATCTCTGGGTACATGGCTCTTGAAGCCGATCCTCTGATTAGTTGTGAACCACCCAGTCTCACTGAGACTGCACAGATGATGAACCAGCTATGGATTGGGAAGGCCACAGCGATCTGTGCTATCTAGGGTGAGGTTCTCCAGGCTAATGGTAAGGCTGTCCTCCTGGCATTGCAAAATAATATTTGCTTCTATTTGAGAGATGGGCATCATCCCAACTCTGGGAAAACAGGACTTCTTGTCCTTTTCTGGAAAGGGAATGGTGATCGCCTGTATTGCAGCAGCTACAGGTAGGTAGCACTGCTCTCAGTGCTGAGTAAGGTCTTTGCTAGGGTTACCTTCAACAGGATCCGTGATCACTTGCTTGCCTACCAGTTACCAGAGCGGTCTGGCTATATGCCTAAGAAGCCTACCATCCTGGCACTAAAGGTTCTCATCAAGCGCAAACACGAGTATTGGCAGAGTTTCTTTGCAGCCTTTGTCAATTTTCATAAATCGTTTGACTCAGTTAATCAAGCTGCCTTGTGGGACATCCTGAGACTTAGCAGAATCCCCCCAAAGTTGTTGGACATCATGGGTGGCCTGTATACTGGTACTGTGAGTGCTGTGCAGTGTGGAGGCAGAACCTTTGTGTTCATCCCAGGAGATTCTGGGGTTCGTCAGGGGTGTGTTCCTACTCCTACTCTGTCCAATGCTTGCATGGACTGGGTGTTAGGCAGGGTTGTAGGGTCCAGTGGCTGTGGGGCATCTCTTGGTGAAGAAAGATTCACTGATCTTTACTTTGCCAACAATGCTGTGATCTTCGCAGATTCAATGGAGGCTCTGATCAGGGCTCTCGAGAGGCAGAGAGAAGAGTCTGAGTGTCTGGACTTGCAAGTTTCCTTGATAAAAACCAAGATCCAGGCCTTTAATGACCTCTGTCTTCCTGTTTCACACAGGCTTCAGAGAAGGCTTCATAGATTTATGCTATTAGCCTCTCTGTTGGACAAATATGCCCTTTAAGGGAGTCTAGGCATGACAATCTGGAGTTTTCTTATGAAAATTAGGTGATTTCAAGGTTATTAATGGTTACCAAAATATCTCATACAGCCAGATGCTTCTGGAATATATAATGAATGCAAACATGTTATCAGTTACATGGCTGAAATTGATAATTGCTGAAAACTCAATTTGCAAATGGAAAGAGAATTGAAAAGAGTGTACCTAATATGTTTTCATGATATAATCAGTCTTGCTTTCTGCTGTATTCTTAAGTTATACATTGCTTGTCATCTGGTAATAGTGATAGATATAACAGACTGGTATATGTGAGAGCTGATAGCAGCTGGTTATTAAACATTCTCCATGTGTCGGCCATTTTTTTTCCAGAACACTCCTGTTCGATTTTCATTGTTACAAGCATTTTTGCGGTAGCTATGCGGTGGTTTGACACCGTCAGTGACAGTCAGTTCTGTCCCAAAACAGATATCATAGAGATCTGTTAATGCACAAGCCAGCAGGAACACGGTTTCCAGCCCAAGAGATTCTAATTTGAAACATGCAATTTACTGCCTGTCAGTTTGTGTGGGAATTGTAATTGCTTTCCAGTTCTGACCCTGCCATATCTTCTTTTGAAAGAAACAGGCAGTTGTGACCCCCTCCCCCCCATAATGAATAAACAGTGCTTTTATACCTGATGACTCTACACATGTGGAAGTGTCAGTTTAACACAATGCTAACGCTACTGGCCGGGTTCCCCCTGGGCTTTTGGGACCATGTGTGTTAAACAAACATGCCTGTTCCCGCATTCTAAACACAACTGGTGACATCACACAATAATTAATCAACCCCAACCCCCCCACCATCAAGGGGGGCTCCGGGTACAAGAGTGCTAAGTTTAAATTGCCTTTTTACAGCTTGTGCTTTGGGAGGCCCCTTGGACTTGTGTGTGACTTATATTCTGGGAATTCCCTCTCCTAAGTGCATGCTGTAACAAGAGACAAGACAGGATTAGAAACAAAAACACAGCAGAATAGAACCACAGACAGACTATGCTTTGTATTTTGTGCTGGAACATATAACATCTGTGAAGGGATGTTTATTTTTACGCAACTATATGCAGTCAATAAATATGTTTCATTAAATTTCCAAATGACGATGCAGTATCGTTTTCCCTTCTTGCTGTTGAATGTGGCTGTTCAATGGTGCACACAGAACATAAGATATTGAACTTTTTTTAAAATAAAGGATGTGATGTCACAGTAATGCCACTCCCCTAAGGTTGTGGTTTAATTCCTAGACTTTCTGTGTTCTCCCCATGTTCGCACGGCTTTCCTGTTTGCTGTTTCTTCCCATGGCCCACATTCATGCAAATTGGGGTGAATGTGTGTAAAAATGTTTACTACCATGGTCCCAGGTTGATAACCAAAAATGCAACCATCTGTTTTGTATAATGCTAATAAATATGCATGAGTGTATGATTGTGGGAGGTTTTAATTGGTCTCTGTATAAATGTCATTCATTAATCATACATGTTTTTCTGTTTCTTTTGCTTTGGTTTGGTTTGTTGAATTGTTTGCTTGTATGAATTTTTGTTTTGTAATTTTCTCTGTCCTTTTTACCCACTGAAATGAAAATGTCATTTGTTTAATCCCAGTAGGAGAAACCCTTCTTTAAGGATTGTTTGTTTTGCTTAGAGGGGATTGGACTACTACGTTTTGTAAATAAAAACTTTTGGACAAAATCTAGATCTAGCGTAGTTATGCCACCAGTTTTGTTTCATTGATTTGATTCAGTTTTGGTCATTGACAGCATTGGGAAAATCACTTTCTAGTAAATACACAATTCTTCTCGTTAAGTCAGTCCCCCTGTTTTCATTTTAAGGGACACAAATACACGTTAAAGAATAGCAATTACTTTCCTTATTAGTAAAAACACACAGCTAAATCTCTTAAGCATTAAGTTAATTTGGCAACAGTTTTAAATCAGTCAACAGCTCAATTAGCCCTTAGTGGGACAAAATCCAGCACACTGAGTGAGTCCCCAAGGCCGGGGTTCAGTATGCCATCAATATGAATTGAGAACCTTTTAAAGTCGTCATCTGTCAAGCCCTCACATGCGCTAAATATCACACTGCCTCCTGTGTTGGATTTTGCTCATGCTTATTACACTGAATCATTGTGATTAAATGAAAAAATTAATCCTTTGTACACTCAGGTGGAAAATCCCAGATGAATAGACGGGGGGAAGTGTGTTTTCCAGCAATGGACAAAACAGTAATGAGAGGGTAGATAGTCATCTTTAACTGACAGCTGAGCTGAACCCTCCAATTGAGGTCTTTGCCAAGCACCAGATGTAGCCGCTGGCTATGCTGTCGCTAAGGAGATGCTGGTATCTAGGCAGCAGTTGGCAAGCTTATCTCCAAATCCAATTCAAGTAGGTGAGTATGCCATTGCTCATAGATTTGTCATACTGAAGAGGTGTGGGTGGGTGGGGGGGTGAAGAGATATGAAGAATTGTTCAGCTGAGAAGATGTGAGGACTCCAAATCCGCTCCAGCAAAGGTTTTATAAACACCAGGTTTGGCTACCCAGGGCTGGTATTGGGGACCACCCTGACATTTTTAGCAAGTTAGGTTTTACCAGCATGCTTCTGCATCAGCATCATCACTGCTGGAGGCAGGACCAAGGCCACTCGCATCCTCAGTTTCATGCAGTGGCCTCATCGTCATCCCAAGGTGCAAAGTGCAAAGCTGACTGACAGACAGCACAGCTTGCCAGACTTCATGGGCTCCTGCTGGTCCTCACTGCTCAGAGAAGCTCTATATTACCCCTGCAGTGTTTCATAGGTCTTAATTATAATCCTGTCCATAAACTGACCCTCCCCTTAATCTACAGTTATAAATATGTTGTCATTTGTTATTGAGCCAAGGGTTATTTTCATTGCCGCTTGGTGGGGCATGGTTAGCTGCAGTAACATTTAATTATGATTTTTTTTTTTGTTTGTTTGAGTTGGTTGGTCGGTATCCCACTTAGGCTACTCATCTCCTGCCATAATCCATCACAGCTCAAAAGACTGATTATATATTCCAGTAATGAACATTTAAAAGGTCCTAAAACTTGTTTTGAATCGTGTGGATTTACCAGGTTTAGTAGGTGTGTCTGAGCAAAGCAATCTGCAGACTATGTTGCAAACCGGCCCTCCAGGACCACAAGCGGGCAGTCTTGGAGTGATCCGATGATGCTGGCTCAGAACTACCAGGATTAGCGGGGACACAAACCACAAACCACAACGTCCTCCTTACCAGACTGGGGTCCTGGTGCGCTTCTGTAATCTCTCAGTGAGAGATGAAAGGCTCAGAAGGAGCTTCTATCCTCAAGCCATCAGATTACTTACTGCTTAATCGACAGTTATAATTTGCACAGCTCTTCCCTTAATGTTCAAGGTATCTTTCTGTCGCTTATTACATATTTATTGCATTGTTACTTTTATCTCTTTATTGCTTTTGCGGTCTTATATTTCATGAAGCTGACCACCTTGCATTTCACTGTAGGTTACAGTCTGATTGTTTATCTTGCACGCGACAAATAAAACTCTTGAGTATATGAAGCTCACACGGTGTTATACACTATAGCTCATACAATGCATCTTCAGTGATCTTCATTCATGGGAGTTTTACCTACACAAAAATGTTCTGAGGTCAGAAGGAAAAATGATTGGTTCAGAGAGATAACCAAACAGATTGTAGAGGAGGTGGATCCAAGCAACCAAAGGAGGCAAGGCCAGCCAATCAGATGTCTTGGTCCCACCTCCTCTAGTTGCTTGGGCTCCCTCCCTCTACAATCTGATTGATAATCTCTCTAAACCAAACATTTTTCCTTCTGTTCTCAGAAGATTTATTTGTCCAAGTAAAACTTCCATGAGCATGATCTTCAATATCTTATTTTAACTTTTCTTAATGTTTCCATAGTTTTAGTCATTCTTTTCTTTCTTTGTTCTATTCGTTGTGGGGCCTTCCGTGTTTCATGTGATGCCAATGTACACAGATCAATATGCCGTATTTCAGGAACACTGAAGACAGAGAAAAGACCATCTGCTTTGCCACTTTGGTTTATCCATGAATCCATAGATAAATATTCCTTACATGTGCAGTGTATGACATAAGTTAAAGCACAGAGTATAAATACAAATGTAGGCAAAAATGATATATTGCGCTGTCTTTAAATAAGTCTTTAGCCAGGTGGCGTGCCAAAGGGGGGAAAGGGGGTTGTGAAATAGGCATAAAGCTTATTCTGGTGTGAATAATAGGGCTGGCCAATGACTGCGTTCCAGAATACTGCCCCCCCGAGGTCTCTCTGACAGCATATTGACCCCCCCCCCTCCTCCCGCTCCAGACTCACAGTCAAGCACCCCCTTCCCACAGTCCCTCTGCTCCTCTGGGGGGACTGGGTAACATAGATTGACCCATGGCCAGCTGGTGAACCGTGTGCAGTTTGATTGGTACGTGGCTCTGTGCCAATGGGTTGCACACTGCCATGAAACAATATATAGATGTGAGACAGCTTGCCAGTTCGTCCCTGGCATTGGGTTTGTGGGTTGTGTACGGTTGGCCAATTGCATGCTGGCTTATGTGAACACTGAACACTGCTGAATTATTTAATTAAATTTTATTTATTTATTTTTACTCGAGGCATGGAAATCCATTCTGTAGGATAATTTTTCTTCCAGAAGGAGATTCAGGGGGGAAAAGAATGTAGATTTCCACTCATGCTGATTAGCGGTGAGGTGGCTTCACCGTGGGATATCCTCCGTCCCTCTCTCTGGGTTTCTGATGCCGCTTGTTATGTTGATAGCTGTGCTCAAGCTCCCCAGAGGACCTGCAAGCGCCCAAATGCCTCAGATACTGTATGTACTGCACAAGCTCCACATGAGGCTGTAAAAGTCAAGGTGCTCCCAGAATAAACAATTTCATCCCCACAAAAAAAATAAAAAACAAACAAAGTAACTGTTTAGGGCCGCATGTGCTCTCCCTTGTCCAATCCGGCTCCTAACTTGTTGACTGTAACAAGCGGCATAGCTGGTTGCTAGGCAGCAGTGAAAAACAAACGGTGCAGGGCAGAAGCGTGAAGCTGTTCTACGAGGGATTGCTTTTTAAAATTAATGGCCACTTAGTCTGCCAACAAAGTGTATTTATATCGTTTTCTTTTTCACAAGCAATGACTTCTCCGTTGGTGTGTGACATGGACTGAGAGACGAAAAGGGGGCAGAGAAGCATGCAGGGTTAGCCCAGCGACATGTGAGAATGGTAATTCATTTTTGTTCCCCGAACGATTCTGTTGAATCCGGTGTGAACTGTTAAGTCGTGCTAAGGACCCGCGTCACTCGCTGCTCATTCCTATACGCTTTCCTCCGCGCCAGCCTCCATGGGGTTGACCGACCCCCATACCATGAGCAGGGCCTGATGTCTGCTGACAGATTAAGGCTGCCAAAGGGAGATGTCTCTGTGGGGTGATACGAGGCTGGGGCACAAAGGAATGTGGGGGGGGTGGGCGCAGTTACACTGTTACCCTGGTCATGCAGTACAAGCTGTAAGGCTTAAGACCTGCAACAATCAGATGCAGCATTTGCCTTTATTTCTGCATTTATTTGGTAGAACGTTTTTATCCAGAGCAACATATAATATAGCAAGCAGGATCAGCCAGTGTCCCTGGAGCAATAGGGATTAGGAGCTTGACTTAGGGGCCCAAAAGTGAAATCACTCTACCTGCCATGATCACGCTAAAGCGCCGAGCCACGCACCACCCCCCAATTTAAGTGACGAGGAAGAGGAAAACAATTTTGATTTTCAGATAAAACAGGCTAGTGGGCTTGACATTGAACTGGGTCTAAACCTCCACCACCAATTACAAATTCAGATATTTATTTCACACGTCACCATTCCACTGCGGCACAATTATTTATTGTTTTTTATTCTATGTACTTGCTTTGTTTTAGGGGATAAAGAGTATAAAGAGTCACAGTCACAGAGTACTCAACTGGTTGGTTGAAACAAAATCTTGGTCTGGATTTGTACTCTCTGGATCTGAAATCTCAACCTCTGTTAAGAATACTCCGGTATATGCTTTCTTTGAATCAAAGTATTCATGTGCTAATCTACAGCTCTCTGGAGGAACTTGGTCAGTGTAAAAAAGTTTATGGCCTTCCTTGGGTTTGTAGTTAATAGCACTTTGGGAAGCCCTTGATTCTGACAATGTCAGCAGTGACCTAATCACCTTTGTTCACTTTGAAAGGGAAGTATTCTGGTTGCCCAGCTCCCCGGCCCTGACTACACAAGTCACACATAGGCTGTGTCCGAATTCAGAGGCTGTGTCTCAAGGAGCGCGGTCTGAGAAGGCGGAGCCTTTGTGGGCATCATTCTTAGAAGGTCGAATGGAAAGCATTGTCAAAAGGACAGTCTGGTCACTGCAAGCTGTCCCTCTTCTTACTCTTGAGTGACGAAGTGCTGCTCCTATCATCTAACCAAAATACATCCATTTTACTTCAATGAATCTTGCGATGCGCTGGGCTGCAAAGGATCGATCAAGTTGGATGCTTCCCGACTCCAAAAGGAGGACACCTTGAAATGAGACAGCCTTGTCTCGCCTCTGTGATCACATTCAGTCTTTGAATGCAGCTTTGGAAAGATACAGCCCTTGAATTCAGACACAGCCATATACACACAGAGAGGTAAGGGCCACCTGCTGATTATAGTGCGTTGCCACACCCACCACACAACAAACTACCTCAGAGATGAGAACCTGAGTACAGCCATGCAGTGGGTGATACCTCAGCACCACACTAGCCCAAACGGAATAGTGTGAGTTCTTTCTGGTGGCTGGAGTGCCAATCCTGCCACCAACCCTCAAATTTTTCTGTAAGTTAGAGGACCTCCTTATAGGGCTGGATGTAGATTAACATCATACCCACGATGAAGCAATTGGTGATTAATTAAGGGCCTTGCTCAAGGGCCCAATTGAGTAGGACCAATCCTGGCATTCACAGGATTCAAACCAGCAACCTTCTGATTGCTGACACAGCAGCTTAGCCTCAGAGCTACTCTGCTCGTATATGCCCAGCTAGTTCTTAAATCACGGAAGCACCTAAATCTGACTGGCGTGAGTGTCTTGCTTAAGGTTGCAAAAATTTTCCCATTAATTCCCATATGGAATGGAAAGTTTCTGGAAAGTTTCCGGAAATTTTCGGTCCATTTGCTAGACTCATGAACACATTTTAACCAATCTGTTGTGCTTTGAACTACAGGTAAAACTGATGCCATTTGTTTGAAGACTGAACTATGCCTTTATTTGTACATTTAAACAGGATCGCACATTTACTAATTTTAGCTAGTGAGTAATTAAATGGGTCCCTTAGCATGGAGTAAGCTAGACATAAAGTCCCAAATAAATGCCTTTGTAGAAATGTGAAGCTATCCTTAGGGAATGCCCTACAGCACCTCACCCCCTACCCGTTTTATTCAATCTGGCTCTACAGCAAATAATTAGAGATGGGCATCCTTTTTTGAAAAATTCTCCTGGGAGAGATCAGTTTGTATGTCTGCGGGAATGTAAACACAGCTTAGGCAATTAATCTGAATGTCCTTCGGTGATTTCTCGGTTGGGGAAGACTGTCCAAGCAGAACAGTTTCCTAGTCTATGCCAAGCTTAGGCTGTGTGTGTTTTATGCCACCAAGACTCTTTGTCGGTTTTACTACAAGAGGCAATTACTCTTTTAAGTAATTAGAGTAGCTGCCGTTACCGTACATCAAATTGCAGTGCACGCAATATTAACCACATTCCTCACTATGATTCAACGACTGTCGACAATCCGTTTGATGATGCTCTTTTTTTGGGCGGTGAGAGGAAGGAAAACTGCGTTAAGCTTAGGGTATCACGTGTCCCGGGGGACGTTCAGTGTCACGACTTGTAGAGACAGGCAGTCACCACTTCTCTTATCGGTGTCCATCTGTGGTCTGGAGGAAGCGTTGTGGAAAGAAAACACTTCAGAGCCATTGCCTGTTGCCCCCGGAGCATAGAAATCTCGCGTAAAGTGATTAAGCACGAAATTTGGCAGTTTGCGTCGACTCATTTAATACGATCAAATGACTAGGAGAGACTAAAAATGGTGTGATGTGTATACATCATCAGAGAGACGTGTTAAGTAGTGATTACCCCACATGGGTAAAAAAAAAGGGGTTAATAGTAGGCGGAGACGAAAGTTGAATGCCCGCCCCCAGTGGCTGAGCGCTTGCTGTCCGTAGCGAGCGTGCAATGAGTTGGGATGAAAACTGTTTGCATACCGATCGCACCCAAAAGACGGCATGACCAGGCTGGGGGGTTGGTGTTCAAGGGCTTGGGAATTTGTTAGTTGAGAGCTGAGGCTTGTTGTTCCCGTTGGACATTATTCTCACTCGTTCAGCTGTCTTTTTGCCAACCCATCTGTGTTTGTAACCGATTTAAGCACCGAAGAATCCGCGATTAAGTCACTTTGTGGAGTACGTCGCTGCCCTGCGCACGATTTTGCGGGATACACTTATAGGTAAAACTTGATTACCGATGACTTTGTGCGGTGTTGTGCTTTCTTTCAACTGATTTGTTTAAAACATGTTAATATCTGCAATCCAACTTCTCTCGACTGCGACAGCGTGTTAAACAGGATCGCACAACGGTATAATTACACCATAGATGGAGTGTTTGTTCCCCACGCCTTTTACTGAAAGCATTATATCTATACGGAGCACACTGACAGTTCATTTTCTGATGAATGACTTCACTGTTCGCATACTTGCTATTTTAACTTTAGATAGTCTAAAGAATTTGTCTTATGATTCAATTGTATATGGTGGTACATAATAACATTCAACGTTACATTTGAGCAGTATTTTAATTATAACAGTTTCCGTTCATAATATCTGATTTTTGTTTTATCATTTTAGTCATTCATACTCTGTGCTTTTAGTCCATGCTCTTTACTTTATGACACTTTTTCTTGTTTTTTTTTTTAATATCTCGCATAATAATGATCACTATTAAATATGTATTACTACCGCCCTGTCCTTTATGTATATTTTCGACTCAAACTAGGCTGTCTGAGTTTTTCGGTAGTACTGCAGTTTTGTGGAATAATGATGAATCGATCATTTATACCTTGTAACCTGTGCAAAAAATCTGTTACAAATTCGACTCAGCCCTATGTCGTAGAAATAAATAGGCAGACTGAAACATCCCAAATCAAGATTTTATTCCTATATTAAGAGTAATGAATGTGGTACCTATAATTGTCTGATAGGTATGGCATTTCAAAATGAAATATAACTATATAAAACGTAATGCTTCATCTTGAACATTAAAAAAAAACATAATCTTAATAAACCACGATCGTTAAATAAGTGATCATGATTTCTGTTTGGAAGCTAAGTGGACAATTTGTCTGTCTATTTCTTGCCTATTTTGTCCGAGATCTTGCGTCATAACCCAGGAGTAGAAACGTAAAAGTCTTCGTTTTTTACTGAACTTGCTATTACAATTTTCAGCTCTCATATTAATGGTTTGTTATGGGTTTTATTGAAACGCCCCGGTTATTTGATTTCGCTTCATAACCGTAGAATAATATTTCGCTTGTTTGTTTATGTCACCAGGCTCGTCTCGAAACAGCGGTGAAAAAGTGTCAGCGACAGGAGGACACTAGAGTGACAGATCGGAGAAAAAGGTATATAGCTTCGGGTCCTATTTAGATCTGACAAAAGTCTGGCGCTACCTGTATTAATAAAGGGGCGTGCGTTTTTCATCTTTATTTCCTTTTTTGGATCGTTGTCCGGAGTTGTTCTTTTGAACGACTGGGAAACGGTTTTTATCTAATCAATCTTAAAGCAAAGATGTTTGTCAACAGAACGTTTTATTATGTACTTATATGTAGTTTTGCCCATTCTTGAAAAAATCCCACTTGACTTCTGTTTTGAATTATTGTCTAGGTAAGATTATAAACAGCGCATTCCAATGGAGGTTTTCCACTAAACAGTTTATGTAAAATTATCAGAAGTTCACGCCGAGTCGTGATCTTTGACATTAGATATAAAGGCTGCAGACTCCCGCACTTGTTCGACAGGCTTGTGTTCGCAGCCAAGTCGGGTTTCAATTAACTAGCCACTTGTGCGTGAAAATACGGGCTCAGGGGGAGTCATTAAATACGAGGCAAGGTGCTCTGGTCGGTGCTGCCACATGCGGAGGTGTCAGACGCCTTCACAGCCTTGCTCAGACGAACTCAGGGTTGCAACAATCAATTAGCATTTGGGGTAGGAACACTGTCTCAGGTGGCTGAATTAGCGGCCGTAATGTTTCATTTTTATGGTGGCCTGTGCAATGAGTTGTTTGAAAACATGAAGCTGGCGGTACTTTTGGTTCTCGCATTTGTTTACAATTGGAAGAAGTTTCAGAAACATGTTCCCTTAGTCAGCAAATGGGTTGTTTAAATTATGTCTTCTCATTTATTTTCAGGTTGCTTGATTTATTAATATTATTTTTCATTGGGAGTTGTTTCTACGGCAAAGCACACATATCAAGGAGTCTGTCTTTGTTTTCTGTTGGTGGTTAGCCTTTGCCCTGATCGTGTATAGAAAATGACGGAACACTTGCCATCTATGAATGGCTAAACTGGGTCACACTTTACCTTAATCTGTTTAGTAAATGTAATGGCTGCAGGATGGTTTGCATTGCGGTGCTGTGATGGATCTGTTTGGTCTGCTTGCAAAAATAAAGCGACTTTCAGAACAGATCAGATTATTCAGATTAATCTGAGTGGGGGGAAGGATACGGTGAAGCCAGACTCTCCATCATCTTACAGCCTGATATTGAAACGTCTATGCTAAAAAAAATCTACGTTCCCAGCATACAAAAAAGACTATTTAGAGTACGTCGGCTGTTCGCCCGCTTTCGAGCTGCACTTAACCTTGCTGATACTTGACCTTGGCAAGCAAGCACTCGAATAAGGAAGGCACTCAGTTTAATTTAAATGGAGACTCAGGGTGACCCCCCCCCCCATGTGGTTTTCCCAGGTTTGCTAACTTGCCGCCATCAAATGAAATTTCTGAGTGCTGCCACACTTCTGGTAAGGTTCTGTCTAAAAAATGATGCCGACCTGTGCTTGGGGCTTCTGTCCTATTTGTCTTGTTGCCTCAACGGTCCTTGAGTTCTGAGGTTAAACTTTTGTCACCCCAATCACTCTTTATTCAGCTCAGCACAGTGACCTACCAGTGGGGATCTCTCCCCTCTCAGGGGGGGTTATACAACCATAAAAGTACAGCGATATTGTTACTCCCTCAACAATTTTCCGGCTCTTGGTAAAAACTGAATTTTGTGTTCAAGGTTCAAGGCCAGTCACAAACCCTCAACATCACTCACACACTCCACACACACCCCCCCCC
>JAODLC010000021.1:4523038-4549776 GCA_026781145.1 Hippopotamyrus pictus | reverse complement strand
CCCCCCCCCCCCCCCCCCCACCCCCCCCCCCCCCCCCCCCCACCATGGCCAGGCAAGTAGAGTCACCATTATTAAAACCCTGGGGCACGTGAAATTAATTCAGAATCAGAGTCTGTCCCTGGGCTTTCAGCACTGATGCCCCCACAGAGTGACGGGCCATGTCTCCTCGTGATGCTAATATCCAATGATATGTCGACAGATGAGGTCGCTCGATTTGGCCTTGTGTGCGTCTCCCTCCTGTGATGGTGGCCCCGGTGAGCTCGGCCGATTCGCTGTGCCTCCGCCCCCATTCCCGTGGGCTGTCCCTGCACCATCAGCCGTCGATGAGTTTAACGAGATGGGAGAAAACGAGAGGGGGGTCATCGCTCAGCCCGACGTGTTCTCTGTCCACGCCCCGGCTGCCGGCCCGTAGAGATCCACAAGCTAAATGGAATATCTTTTGGCTTTATGAGAAAATTGCTTTTTTCTATTTCTTGAGGATTCTCCTCTTAATGTGTATGAGTCGAGTTTGTTTTGCCAGTAATGAGCACATGTAATGAGCACATTTTCTTCTTTTGTTTTCTTGCCACCTAGTGAAAATGGAAAACGTTGTTGGATTGGAGCAATTAAATATGGATAAAACATCTATTTCTTGCGAGCCCCTGTAATTGCAGGGATTCCTCCCGTGACCGTCTGCGTCAACGACGCTGGTATTTTTTCTGCGTGACTGATAAGTTCTCCCTCTGCTCCATATAACGAAATATTACAAAAATAAATGTTCTCATTTGTCCTGTCATACTTCCCCAGATAGTCCTGTTCCAGTTTTCCCAATCTGGCATCCTCAGAAAAGCACAGTGCTTTGTAATCTGCATGCCTATTATCTCTCTCTGTCTTGTCTCTCAAGGCTGAAGATCACGCTGGTTTAAGAATTGCCACTTGATCAGTTGAATGACGCCTGTTTCGCTTGCTCGGTGGCTGAGATGAGCGGCTGCACCCCTGATTTGATGTGTGGGACGTATCGGTAATGGCTCATAATAACACTGACCTAATAACACTACTTCAGTGTAGTCAGTGTGGCGCTGGGAAGCTCAGCAATGCACGTTGGCCAGGAAAGACTGCAGCTAGAGAATGTCTCTGTCCTTTATCACAAGGAAACAGACCTATTGTTGCATGCAGCCTAATAGTCCTTCAGCTCATTTTAGGTTCTGGCGGTGTGCCCCGGCAATATATCAGAGACCCGGCAAAGCAAAGGGTATACGTTTGCTAGGCTCGTCCATAAAGATCACATGTACCCTTTAGTAATGACAGGGGGGCGGTGGGCTTTCTCTGGAGACCTGCGTCGGCTGTCTTTTGGCATTTACCGACCCTTACCTTCCCAGCTGGTTTGTTTCTTGTTTGGTTATTACGACGGCTGACAATAAGGAAAAGTGAGCACTGGGTAAATCCCACACCTTACTGGGAATGTTTATCCAGCTCCATCCAGACCCTGAAATCTACTTGGAAGAAACTGGCTGGTGCAGAGAGTGGCGTGATTCGGTGGGGGGAGGTGGGGGGGATCTCTGTGTGGCTTGATTACCTGTGCATATTCAGACGGGGCCTGAATCCCCACTACACGATTAAGCAGATTACCCACGTTTACTGTGTGAGTGCGGGTGAAGACAGCCCCCCCCTTGCTGATGCACAAAAGAGTTCATCCAAATCCAGACCATGGCTGGACTCCCCACACCTGGATTAGCCTGTGCTTCTCAGCAGTGGTGTTCAGCCCTAGTCCTGGAGCCTAGCTGTGCACCATGCTATTATCCTGACTGATACTTTAAGAAATATGGGAACTCAGTTCTGAAAAAAAAGAGTTTTTTTTTATTAAATGTATTTTTTGTTGTAAAATGAAATGAAGCTTTGACAGTTTACCCTTTGAACAAGTATAGGTATATTGGAATGTGTTTTTTTCCACGTCCCATTTTTTCAGACATACACACATCAAGATATATAGAGAGCACATGATCAGCCATCCATTCCACATTTTTTTGAGGGTGGGGTGTTAAATGCATTGCCCAAGGGCTCAGTGGAAATGTGGCTTCTCTGCCAAACATGGGGATTGACCCAGCAACCTTCTGGTCACAGGTACAGAGACCTGACCCTCTGAGCCAAACTGAAATTTGAAACTCATGTTACTACAAATGGCCTTTATGTTTAAGACTTAATCTGCTGTCCAAACCCAGTCCTGGGATAGACTCCAACAGGCTTCCATATTGACCATGTACTGGATAAGCAGTTAGAGAAGATGGATGGGTGTTGGTCAGTAAGGATTCTGGTTGCTTCGAATGCGCCTTTGCTACTGTGGTTTTGGGAGCAGCAACATAGCTTGGTTTCCCATAATTCCTACGGTCTCCTTGTCATTCCGTGTTGCCTAAAGGTTCCTCTTGAACTACAGCCGTGTGACTCACTTATTAGCATAGAGTTTAGTTAGCATTGTATTTCAGTACATAAAATACATTCAAGAGCCAAGGTGCCCTTTGGATAATGTCATTTTTTTTTTACTGTGCTATTGTTTTAAAGTCTGACGTAATTCTGTAAAATGAGGTTATGATCTGGCTTGGCTCAGACACTTACACTGGACAGGAAAAAGATAAATGTGAAGCATAAATATTTTCTGTAATAGATTTAATGCTGACTTAATCTTGCTCAAGAAATTTCACTGCATCGTAACTATTTTTGTAATACGGCGCCGCCTTCTTATATATTCATGCTGTTATCAGTGTGCTCTGTGCAGCCAATTTAAAAGTCAATTTAAGGCTCAGTGCCCCACAGTCCTTCCTTATCTGTGTTTTTCTTGATAGATATGGTTCCTTTCAGATGGCGGATTCAGACTTAACTATATAGTGGACGCTGATTTCATCAATATCCTGTAATTGAATGGCGGAGTTTTGCCCATAGCTGAAACTCAAAATGGCGGCCGGGTCAGTCCTGTGATTGAAGTGAAAGCCCCGTAGCTGTGCGAGGCAGCTCCTGAAAAGATGCATTGTGTGTCTCTCGTGCGTCCCCTTAAGAGCCGACCTCGTGCTCCTCACGCGGAAGCGACCGTGTCTAGACGGCCCGCCCGGTGCCTGCCGTTTGCCGGAACGTAGCCGCGGCCAGATGGGCCCGACTGTTTCCCCCGTGCCCCTCTGATTTGGGACCTGCCCTTCCTGTCACACGGCGACCTTCAGACCGCGGCCCTCTGCTCGCCCGCCTCTCAGGAGCTGTTTTCTTGAAATCGGGCGCAGCTGGACTCTGGTCACCTACTTTTTTATCTCCTGAAGCTGTCTCATGCACAGCCATCCCTGGGGATCAGGTGGTTTGTCTGCAATATGCTCTTATTTGGGAGAGGAGCTATAACGCAGATGTACTGGGAGGACCCAGCATCAGCCTTATATGGGGTGTCTTTGTCGTTCTGTGGCTGTTTTGCACCGGCCCGCTCCAGCGAGCAGGAAAAGTGCTCGATTCAGTGCCTACTGTTCATTTTAGCCTTTGTCTAGCTCACACCTCCCTCACGCTTGGCTGCAGACCTTGTCGTTGACTGATGATAGCTATCATTTGCGCCGGCTTGCCAATTTACCCTCCTTTGCATCAACTGCTGCTCACAGATACATTGGGACGACCCTGGCTTATGTGCGTGTGATGCAATCAAGCTCGCTTGCGCACACGGAGGGGATTAAATATGTAAGACAGCCGACCGAGCGTACGGAGAGCCAGGGACCGAATGGATTTGCCGTGTCGATGTTGCCCATCGCCTGACGTGACGCCTCTCAGTGGATGCGGCATCTCCATGGTGGACTGCTGAACTCCTTCTGATGCACCTAAGAAGAAAGCCAAGACAATTAGTCAGCCATCAATGGAAACAATCAAAACACATGTTCAGCTTCTGATCCAGCCTGTTGCTTGGTACTTAAAGGCCGTCTTTGGTTTATCATTTTAAACTGCGGTCAGAAAATTATGGTAGATTTATGCAAGTAAGATTATATTCAGGTGGGAAGGAAAATGGCGGACTTACCTTTTTCTTTTAAAACAGGATTTTAATTATAGAGGTTCTGAAAGAAGTCACATGCGAACTAAGGATTGTTGTTTCCCATATTTAAGTATTGAATCTTGTCTCCATTTGCTACCATTCAGCAGCAAGTCAATGCAGTCTAGAAACAAAAATCCATTTTCCCCCTCAATAAACCGTGGCAGTGATTTACAGTTGCAGCTGAGCAGTTAGATATTCAGCCGTTTAACCATTTTCAGCCGCGACAATCGCAGTGCTGGCTCACAACGGGTTTCCTTGTTCCTTGCTCTGGCGGTAATAGGGAAGGATCCATAAACTGCAGCGGTAAACAGGAATTTTCAGGCCTTGAGATTTTTTTTAACAGGATGGAGTGTAACTGCATCTCCCCAGTAGATAATGATCATTATTTTTCAGTTTGCTAACTGGAGCAAACATTTGAAATGACATGGAAATGGTACAATTAATATAATACAGGCCATGTGTTGTATCTTATAGATATATGTGTGTATGTGTGTGTGTGTTTGTATTATGCATAAATATTGTGAAAACATCAAACCGCACTGTAACACTCGTGACTCCGCAGTGTTCCATTACCTTATGAAAGGCTTGTCTTTGCTCTTTAAATAATCCTATAAAATTCTCTTCAGGCCTGATTTTGGCTTCAGCCAGCCCAGCCCTGCTTCTGTGGGGCTGCTCTCCTGCGTCCCCTGGGTGCCTCTCATCAGCTGCCCATTAGAGACGTCGGCCCCCTGCCTCGCTCTGCAGCCTCAGGCGGGGACCAGGGGACTGATCAGCGTCTCATTAGGATTCCCCTCTTGTATGGGCTTTACCTGGGGGCCACTTTAATGATCCCCCCCCCCACTTTGTAACCGCTTGTGCAGTGTGGAGATGGCCCTGGCCACTTTACTAAAGCCCCTGTGCCCAGACTGGAGGATCCAGACCTCTAATGGGGATCGTAACGCCCTGGAAGATGCACTGGTTAATTAAGCCTGAGTCTGGCTGGTGTGAACACAGGACTCTGACGGGGGTGTTTGGTGGGGTGTGGGGATGTTTAAGTGGAAGGGCGCCCCCTCATGGCAGGGGACCAGCTGGCTTCCCATCTGGTTCGTTGTCAATCACCCGACACGAGCCTGATCAGCACTCCCAGGAGCTCCGGTGACAAAACCATTCGGCCGGAACTTTCCGTTCATGGATCACTTCAGCTGTTAAACCCTTGTACCCTTCTGCTTTCTGTAAACCGTGAACCTTAGCCATCTTGTCTTGCTTAACCACATTATAAACAGTGACACATACTGCACAGTAATACATCTGACATGCTATTTACACATTACCCCTACTGTGCATCTGTCATCTATAACCTTAAAAACCTGAGTGAATCAGAGCAGCATTAACAAACAGGTGCCTGGGCACTTGTTATGCGATGGTTGTGATGCTGTTCCTGCATTTTGCCCTTGATTCCTTTTTTGTAAATAGGCTGCTTTCTCCATTTTACCTTTCAGGATGTCCGCAGAGGATGTGTTGTCAGACTACTATATTAACTTGGGATTTAATAGAGGTTAATTCCTCTTTTCCTTTTTTTAACTCCTTAAAAGGAGAAGCGATGGCAAGTCCACAGGGGGCCTCTTGATTTTTCTAAAACTGTAGATTTTTAGCCGGCTGCTGCTTTAAAAGTGGATATAGTTTGGCGGTGAGTTTGTGGATCGCTGCACTAAAGCTCTCTCACTGTCACTGGAAGTCCCAAGTGTTTCCTCTGACTCTTCTGCTCGGCCGACCGATAAACACGACAGAGATAGACCTGCCGAAGTTCCGGGTGCAGCCAAGCGATCCCTCACACGTACGGGTGAAGGCCGCCATCTCCCTCCAGCCTCAGGTGGCCCTCAGCTAAGCCGGGACCTTTCTAAGGAACCTCCTGCCCCGTCCAGTCATACCAGCAAGGGTCAGTCACAATTAGCACGGCCATTTAGCCCCGCAGAAACCTTGGGGCCCGACTTTCCGCATAGCTGGGCATATCGTACCTGCCAGTTGGGTCCCAGATGGAGCCTAGCTGTGCCGTCTGTGGTTTGGAACACTTCATCGGTGACACACTGGAATGCAGATGATCGGATTAAAGAATGACAGCAGAAGTCCTACAGGATTTAGAGAGACGATTTATAATTAGCAGTAGAACCGCCATGTGTGGCTAATGACCCAAACTTTTGCTTGTAATAAAAAATTAAAGGCTGAGTTTGGGAAAGAAACAGCTTGCACTTTGACTGTCAAGCCATTGTGTCCTGTTTGATTTAATTGATGGGATCTACAAGCTAGGATCATTATTATGACAGCCTTGCCACCTGATGCCCATAGTGTGCAGAGGATGACCACAGAAAGCTGATCCAAATGAGGGAAATCAATCTTAATAGACCTCATTAATCTAGAGTGCGCCTCTCTCTTCAGGTCAAGGTGCATTGCTGTAGCATGTTGTTTTATTACTCAGTCGTTAGTAGTCGAAATGGGTCAATTTGACCATAAAATGTAATCTCGTCTTCAGAAATGCTATCATCAAATGCCATCAAATGGGTCCAGGTTGATGGTTTGCTTGAAGGCAACGTCACGCAGAAATGGAATAGGTTTCGCTTTACCGGAGGCCGTGTGTCATTTTTGTGCCGCGCTCCACAGAAGCATTGTGTGTCTCAGGACTTCAAGGACAGATGCTTGAACAAACAAGGCGTTTAGTGGGAGAATAAGTAAATGAGATTAATGTCTGCCCCCCTTCCCCTTTTTATGTGATGACGTTGAAATGGATAGCATTGGATGAGATCCCAGAGTAAGCAGAAGCGCAGGTTTGGACCAATCACGTGTGTTTGTTTGTGGGACCAATCACATGTGTTTGTTTGTGATACAGACGGTTTGTTTGTGATACAGAAAGGTTTAAGCCTGAGGAGGTAAAGAACAAGCCCTCCAGTGATATTCCTGGTGGAGCAGCCTCTGGATGTTGTCTTATTTAAAGCAGGAGACAGAGGAATCCCTGTTGACCCAAACTGCATGCATGAAGCACACAAGAACATTTGAATAATGCTCCTCAGTCTCCCAGTGTTTGCTTCTTACATCAAGTAGACCTTATCTGTCAACCACACATGATTTTTCTTCCTGTAAGGAACTCGGTCTCTGTGGGATGACCACATTTCCCAAGCTTTTAGCTTTACTGCTATGGGAAGTGTTCCAGGAGAATGGAGGATGGGAATGTAAACATATATAAATGCACGTGCATTAACTAGCGCATGCAAACATGCAGTGAAAGTCATTATCTTTAGAAAAGGGTTTCGGTTATCAACGGCGACAGTAATGGCTAGGGAGGGACGATCGCGGTCGCGCGAAAGATGACTAGGCTGTGTGATAGCCTGGGAACTCCGATTCAATTAAATAAAAAGCAGATGGGCTTGCTAGAAGCGATCGAGAAGCCCCCCCCCCACTGCATGCATGTACACATGCAAAAGCTGCTGTCTTCACCTCTGGTCCCATCACCGCCCGGGTGCTTTATCAGCTCTAGCCCCCCCGCTGCACGGGCCCCGTTTTGCCACGAGGCCTTGAATAAGCACTGCGGTTTCTATGGCAGCCACAGGCCTGACCCCAGCGTGCACAATGGGAGATGGAGCCTCGGAGATGATCCCCCAAAAAGAAACGGCAACTAAAAGGCTCAATTTGTCTGAATTCACAGACCCTTAGTTTGTTTCGAATAGCTCTTCTGCTCCTATATTCCCGGTGCTTCTTTGTCATTTGAAACCTTTGGCTGCGGCTGACTGTCCCTCACCAGTATTTTGAGGAAAATTGTTATTTTCCTGTTCTTGTTGGTTGGGTTCTTCTGAGTGAATTAGGGCCTTATAAATCCTTCCGTATTCCCGATCTCTGAATAGAGCATAGCTCTGCGTATCGCTGGAATGACACCAGATGAATTACAGTGATCCCTCCCGTTGCTTTGTGTACTTAATCAATCAGCCAAGCTTCGACTACAGCGTCGTAGCAGAGCCCCTAAATCAGCTTTAACGACGATCTGCGCAAATCTCAAACACCCATGAAACCCACGTAAATCAGAACGGGGAGAAATCTGGATATTTCTGCCTCCAGAGGTCTCAGAGTTAGTTATCCGGAAATAGTGCCAGATGGTGAGAGTCGCTGCTGTGTATGAAATTAGTTACATTAGAATGAGCCCAGGGAGAGTCACGCATCCATTGTGTGGTCCTGCTTGGGCACATGAGAGCAGTAGATTGGACCACTCAATTACTCGGTTACTGTTCTTCCATACCCCCTCGAAACATGAAATTCACAAGCTCCATGCGTCTGCAAAACCTGTCCATTACACCATATTTCCTCATTAAGGTGCAGTTAATTAGCAACTGTGCTTTGACTACCAAATAAGCAATTATCAGTTGAGAACATCTAATACGGCATTTTATGTTAAAATATTCCAGCATCCCGAAAGGAAATTATTGGTAATTGTGTGTTTCTTTTCTCTGCATTTAGAGGGCGTGCATGGATTCGGTGTTATTGAGTTAAAGAAAGAGAAAGCGCAGAGGAAACTGCCCTTAGTGTCAACTGAGGTTGTCTCAAACTAAGCAGAGCATGTTGGACCACATTGGAAAGTTCCGTCTGTATCTCTATGCTCTGGGGAGTCGTACTCATGTGGGGGGGCGGGGGGGGGGGTCGGGGGCGTATGATTTCAGCCCAAGCAGGATGGGTGGTGGTCAGAGCATTTGAGCATCTTAAACGTGCCAGGCCCACTAATGGGAGTCTCGCTTTCCTTGGGGTGATGGTCTTTGACCCCGCGCATACGAAGGTGGAATTCCAAGAGTGAAAGCCATTAACCCGTTTGTTTATCTTCACAAGGAGCATGAGTTAATATCTCCAGTCAGTTCCAACCACAAGCTCGTAGTGAAACCTATTGACTTGTATTTCCTCAGGGACCCCAGTCTGGATGTCTTCCAGTATGGCTCGCTTTACATCTTTCCATTCCCACTCACTTTTCCCAATAATTTACTGGGATGTAACCAGGGGAAACTCTCTTTCCCACAACTTGAGGCCCTCGGTGATACACCCTCACAGCGAAAGTACTTTGAAGTAGCCTGTTAACTTTCAGTCCTGCCGCCCCCCCACCACCTCCCCAGTCCCATAATCAATCCCGGTAGACCATTCGGGGTCTGTGAAACACTGGTCAGCGAAAGGTACTCGTTTGTTAACTCCCTCCTTCATACGTTGCTGTGTTCCAGTTGGCGGAATTGAGAGGTTAAGGCTGTTTATAGGTGCGTCTTGCACTTTGCCCAAAATTGAATCAGATCCCATTGAGGAAAAACTACAATGCCTTAAAAATTCAGCAGCTGAGTTACTCAGTCACACGACGAACCCTGCCCACACCACCGCTGTACTCCAAAAAATACACTGACTTCCCGTAACTGCCTGCATTCAATATAAACTCGCATATAAAGCATTCAGTGGACTTCCCCTTTCATACCTTTCGGAGCTTCTTCATGCTTATACTCCTGTGTGTTTACTTAGAACCTCCGCCATCAGTCTACTTTCCATTCTCCGCGCACAAATGTCTTCTGTGAGAGATAGATCATTTACTGCCAAACCCTGCACACTCCAGAACACTCTACCTCAGCACCTTTGTGACTGTACAAGCCTGTCTTCTTTCAAGGCCAAGCTGAAAACATGCCTCATCATATACATTTACCGATTTACCAAATGCCTTTAATCCAAAGCAATGTACAGTTGAGAAAGCAGGGTCAGTCGGTCCTTGAATCAACTGCATTTAAGGACTTTGCTCAAGAGCCCATTGGTGACACCACTGTGCCAACTGTGTGATTTGAACCAACAACCTATCGATCGTGAGTCCTAACCTGCTGAGCTACCACACATATGTAAATTACATCATTCATGCTTCCTTTCTCACACCTTTTATGATTCCTACCTTCCATGCTTTACCCTGTTGATGTTCTACCTGAACCTGCCTGTACAAGTATTGCCTACCTTTGTCAGGAAGCTCTTCCTGTTTTTAAGTGATTTCCTAGGTTGTGATTTTTTTCATCCTTTGCATAATTATGTGTATTACCTGCTTATTATTCCTGAGTACCTTTCACCATAAACACCCATCCTCTCTTTTCTTCCTCACACTTGGGCTTCTGACAGTTAAGGTGCCATGTCCCCAGTGACCTTACTTATTCTTCCACTTGAGAGAGTAAGAAGTTTTGAGTAAACAAAACTAGGAAGACAGCAGAAAGGGTACAAAGGCAATGAAAGAACTGTTGTTTAATCTACCGGTGTGTAAGAGCGTGGGTTAGTGTTAAAATATGTTATTCCATTTGCAAATTACACTTTTGGTGCCACACAGAAGTCCAAAGGCTGATTCTTGGTATTCTTAGCAACTAATTTTTGGCACATTTTAGGGTATTAATGGAAATTCTGAATACAATGCAAAGATTTTACTCAAACAGGTTTCCCTTCTGAGAAGCATCGCCAAAACGAAAATGTACGAGAATGCATGAGTGCCCTGTGGTGATTGCTGCTGCTTTTCACCACGTTAGGGTCTGCAGTGCCAGTTCAGCGTTATTTCCTAAAGCAGAGCCTTACGCTCCCAAATGCTGGCCGGCGGGATCATATCACGCTGGGCCAGACCCAGTCCCGCGTGGTGACAAATCAGACGGAACCACAAACTCTAGTTTGCAGATGAAGATCCGGTTGGGTGAGGATGGGTGATGTGAGGTGGGGATCTGGGGGGTGACGTTAATCCTTGGGGCAGGTATGGTGTTTTATGAGATGGTCCCTCTGCTGAAATGGTGGATAAATAAGCCCGGGGTCTCCAGGCTCTCGTAATCCGGCGGAGGGGTTCGACCTTTGACCTTGCCGGCCACCTGACCTTCGGAATGGTGCAGCTGCCGAATGCTGTTGAGGCTTGGAAGGAGGTTGTGGCATTTTCCGTCGCTCACAGTGTTGGTTTGGGATGGAAAACATGCACTTCATTATCACGTTCTGGCAATATCTCCCCTCCGGCCTCCTTGTGGCGCAAAGACCTTGGGCTGGCGCGTTTCCTCGACACACTCCGCCCTCACATTCTGTGCTACGTGGCCTGAAGTGTGTAGATAAAGTGTTTTTCTTCCCCTGTTTTTCCGCCTTTCCCCTTCACAGGGGCTTGAAAAACGCTTGTTCAGCTGAAGTCTGCTGCAGAGCGCTCGGGTGCGTGGTGGTGGTGAGTGGGAGGGGGGTAGTGCTTTGGAGGGAGGGGTGTAGGAAGGAAGGTATGCCGGGGCAACCATGGACAATGAGAACCAGACGCCGAACCCCGTCGGGGAGGGAGAGGGGCGAGCAAGCCAGCCCATGCTGATAAAGAGCGACTCGCTCTCTTTTGGTTGGGAACAGCGCGTTCTTTAGATGGGGCGAGGTGTGCCTCTCTAATACCTGTACATGGCATTCATGGTTAGAAAGACGAGAAGAGTTGCCACCCATCCCCTATATTACAAGAAGGTCCCGAATTGGTAAATAAAATGCCGTGTTCCATTTTGAACCAATACGAGATGTGAATTCTCCCATATTTTTGTACACATTGTTTCATTCATACTGCCAAGTCAGGTGAAATGCAATTTATTTCATACCAGGGGGTCCATCACCCCTGTTTTCCCTTGTCTCGGCAAAACAGAGCCCCCCCCCCCCAAGCCAAGAGCACAGTAACTTGGTCATTTAAAGGCTCCCATCTCTTGGAAGCATTTCCCGACCGTCGGCTCCCAGCAGCAGAGTGCACATGGCTGCAGTGCAGCGAGTCTCCGCGGCTGCCCCGCCTGCTTCGCCCCCAGGTGGTCACTGCAGCGTCTGTAGGCGTCAGTAAACAAGCAGACGGAGGGACGAGGCCTCCGAGGACGTTGGACGTGTCCACTCTTCCTCTCTCTGGCCCGAGCGGAGTGAAGGCGAATCTGCCGATCTCTCTCCCTCGCTCTGCGGGAAGGAAGAGAGACAAAACAACACCGTGGTCACGCTCAATGGCATCGTGACAATGGATTTACACAGATTACCTGCGGGGGGCTCTGGCGCCTCCCAGTGTTGGCATAACACCACCGTAGCAGCGTTAGTATTTTCTTACCCCCCCCCATCCCGAAATCGAGGCCAGATGTGAGCTTACCACGTACTCCAGAGGCACGTGTGACCGCGACGGCCCTGACCACCGGCACGTGATCCAGGAAGCCCCCGGTCAGGCTTGGGCAGGCTGGGGGCCACGTGCGGGACTGTGTCAAACGTGCATGGCGGCTGCAGCCAGTGAACGTTCGCAAACATGATGTAGCATCCATGGCTCAGCGGAACAATAACAAACACAAGCCCGGGCTAATGATGATCCATCCGCTTCATCTACCAATCAGGACGCAGCATGGTAGCCCGACTCTCGCTGTTCATTTCTGTACTTTCCAGCTTCAAAACAACAGATCTGGGTGAGAGTTTAGCACGTCTCCAGGGTAAGCTGCACCGCATCACGCTTTGATCTCCATGAGCAAAGCAGGAACGCAACGGCTTTGAAACGTTTTACAAAAGAAATGAAAGCCAATTAGGCAAATCAGGGTTAAACAGATCTTCAAAATGAAAACGGGTACGTATGAACGATGTTCACAGAGCAGGATGGCTGCCGAGATGGAGGTAAGCCGCAGCTGTGAGATGAAAGAGGGGGATGGAAGGAAGGTGGGTCAGCCCACGCAAACACGCCTGGTTCCTCACAGGCAGATCGGACGGCCTCTCGGGGTCCTTCCACTGGGACCCATACGCCTGTGGTTCACGTCCTCTCGCATCCTCTGGGCTCCACCATTTGAAGAAGTGTTGACTTGTGTATAATGCAAGGATATTTGAACATGTCATTATTGGTGCTTCGTTGGGGGCGGATCTAGTAAATACATAACCTCCCCAGTTGCTACCCCGCATCAAAAATTAAAAACAAAATATGGGGCATTTAATTCTGCAAACCCAAGCTGTCCAACCTGTCAACCAGTCGCTCATAACTTGTCTCCAACTTGATTGTGATATTAATCGGAAATCATAACCCCACCCCCTCGGTTCGCAAACCATTGCCCCTTTGCCTCCCCAGTAAACTCACAAAATACAAGGTGCTTTAGTAAATTAGAGTAAACATATTTTTATCCATAATCCAGACCAGTTTATGTTATACAGGTCATCCTCCCTCCCTGTTTGGGGCCCTTGAGGTGACGGACAGCAGGGTATGTACGAGAGTCCCTGACGTGACTCTACAGGAGACGGAAGGCTGATGAATCACTGTGCTGGAAGTAGGGCAAGAACAGCACACAGGTGACATCAGTGTCGCAGGCTTGAGGAAGGATGCTTTTGAACTGCCTTGTTTTCCCCACTGGCATCGGCTCAGTTTTCCAAAGCCTCTTACATCAAGCCGGTCAGCCCAGGAGCAGAAAGACCCACATACCGACAAACAGGCAGCCCTTAATAAATCACATTTCCACAGGGGTATAATCTGTGTCAGCTCAAGGTGACGGACCTAGATACCTGCAAACAGTTGGGCCATTATAATCAACCCCCTACACCTGCCATCAGCCAGCCCAAATAATCAGCCTGCTTTTCCACAAATACAAACCCCGCTGTCTTTGCAGTCTGAATCAGAAGGTAGCTGGCGGATCGGAGGACATTTCGGAGCACTAACCGACGTACTCAGAAACACTGAAAGGAAAGTGAAAGGGCGAGGATAGCAAGGAAATCCGGGAAACGGGATCTGGGTGGTGCGTGGCTCCCTCATCCTCCTGACAGTAGCAGGGCAGAGCCCATTCAGCAACGTGCGGACGTGTTTGGGCTTCAGATGAGCAGTGGAGGAGATGCATTGTGTTTGTGTGGAAGCCCAGATCACCAGGTCCGAACGGGAGGTTTCAAAGCACTTAGCTGCAGGCTATATCTACCTGACTCTTACCTCCCACCCATAGACCAGCACTCAAGAATAAAGCAAACCATAGTCTTTGCTGCTATAATCCCCAATCAGTAGCATCTTGCATCAGGGGCAGGCAGCCCTGATCCCGGAGTGCCGGTATCCAGCACGTTTTCTATCCTACCTGATGAGTTACCGTCTGACTGAGATCAGATGTGGTTCCTCAGAGACCAGGTAGGATGGAAAACCTGCTGGGCACCGGCACTCCAGGATCAGGGTTGCCGGCCCCTGATGTAAGATGCTACTGATTACTGGTTGGTGATTATAGCAACAAAGACTATTGTTTGATTCAGTCTCGGCTGCTGGGAGGTAAGGGTTAGGTGCAGTCTTCGCCTTCACTCTGAGCAGTGTGTGGTGCATCTCTAACCCTGTCAGAGGGAAGCCGTGCTTCTGGCCTGCTGTTGCAGTAACCCTCCTTGAACAGCCGTTAGACTAATTGTGTCCCAAGGGCCTTGACTTTTTCTTTCCTTTCTTTGCTTGGCTTTTTCTACTGGCCGGTCATTAATTGCCCAACTTCAAAGCCTGGTTTACATGCCTCCTGTATGCATGTGAACGTGTGAAAGTAAGTGTATATATGTGTGCGGTTGGTGGGAGAGGGCTGTTCTTGGCCTGAGGGGACCGTGGGACCTGGAAACAGGATAAAAAGGAGGAGAGGAGCTCTGAGGACTTTTTATAATCATCAAACAATTACAGGCTGATGTGGCATCTGACTGCGTGATTCTGGTGACAGTGGATACCTCTGGACACCTGCGATGACACCTAATCATTAGGGTCAAACTTGGATGTGGTGGGGGATGGGAGGGGGCTTCAGAGCTTCAGCAGAAACAGGGGGACACCCCCCCCAGGCTGCTTGCTCATCATTGTTAAGGCCAATGACATCACTTTGACCAAAACAAAAAAAACAGTGTAGCCCTATTGTTGAAAAACAGAATAAGTGTTGACTTTTTCTTTGGTGGAGGGGTTAGAGTGTGTGAAACCAAGGGGCTCAGAAGTGCATGCTGTTATGCAAGGTTTTGGGAAAAGTCTGTCCCGAGCAGTTTAGTGCACATGGTCGGGGTACAACCTGCACAGTGAAGTAGATGTTCTAAATATCGCAGATGTACAGTACTGTGCAAAAGTCTAAAGCGGTAAAAAAAGATCCTTAAATGATCTTCATGTGGTGTGAAACTTTGATATTTTCTGTCAAAGCGTGTCAGCTTTGCAATTTCAACACCTCTCCTGAACTCCAGTATTTGTAGCAACCATCCAGAGGTAGACAGTTCAGGTCCAGAAAGTAAAAATCCAGACCAAGATTTTGTTTCAACCAACCAGAGTGACTGTGACCTGCCACCATCCAATAGACCAATGTATCCGTTGACCTGACCATGACCTCACTTTTTTTGGCTAATCAAAACCTCAGTGAGTTATTTAACTAATTAGGTTAATTAATGAATTGAGCTGGTGGTGAAATTGAACAAATTCATGGCTCGAGTGCCCCTGAGGACAGGTTTGGAAGCTGAAGCAGTGTTCAACTAGCCGTCCCATAAGATACTAGTAACTTCTTGGAGAACAGTAGTAATACTGTTAGTTTTATTGTGTTTCTTTTAATTTACATACTGTTAATTTGCATATATTTTTCTAAGTAAATATTTACTTAGTACCCAGATAAATATCTTTAAACATTTCCCTTAACTGCCTTCGACTTCTGCTGTAGATTTCTTTGGTCTGCTTAACTGGCCCCTCCCAATCCACAGCAGGGGTGATGTAAGTGTCATTTATGTGCTTGCAGATGGGGGACAAACGAGCTCCCGGTTAAGGTGACAGACTTGTCCTCGGCCACAGCCACCTCCTCCTCCGGCCACTTTGGTGTCACCGGCTCCCTAATTGTCATTTGGGGCTGTGAGTGACGATGACGCGAGGGCCCCGTGGCGGTCGGCTGCACAGGAACCGCCAGGCCGGCACAGACGAAAGGCAGCCGCACTTTCCTTCTCCGCCTTTCTCGGTGATGTCGGCGGTATTTACGGGACCTGTCCTCACCGAGGGCGAGAGGCTGAGCGAGACCAGGGTCACGCAGCCCAAGTTTTATCGCTCATTCCTGATTTTACGAACTGCGCCAGAGCGGGGCAGAAACGTTGCTCGTTCCTGTCATGCCGAGACAGAATGCAGGATTGCGTTAGTGAGTTAGGCAGGGTTGTAGCGGTTGCAGGTTTTGACGGTGTGCAGGCAGACTGGGCACTATACCCGCTGTACCGGGGGGGGCCAGTATATGGTTCCTATCAGGCCTTTCATTTGACACACATGGGGGGAAAACGTACACAGTTTGGAAAATGCTCCCCTCCCCACGTCCATGATTTCCATGACGTGAACATCAGGGAACTTGGCAAATACCACTGATATCTACTGACACGTAGGGCTGGTCAAACGTCAACAGCCCCGTGGGCAGCTTCAGTCACCCTGTTGCCTGAGGGTGCTGCATCTGGCAGAGAAGCTCACTGCGGTTCCATGTCATGTGACACCGATATTTTTGCCCAAAAAAGGAATTTTGGGCTGAAATCTGTTTTCCTCAGCATAGGAAGTCATAAAATGCTGGGCTTCTGAAGTTGCTGTAGTTGCAGTGTAATTATTATTTTTGGCATTAGTGAAAACATTATGTACCAGTAAACAGCAATATGCTAGACCTTTTTATATTACATACACCTTTTTCTCTGAATAGTCTTAAATATGTGATATGTTTAACAAGATGAAAAGAAACCACTCATGCTGTAATTATTATTTTTTTCTTTGAAGAGGTCTGACCTTCTCTAGCACAGGTTTGCTGGATGTAGAACATCCTTTTGTGTTACCTCCTTAATTTTCTGTAGAGTCCCCCGTACACTCCGCCACCACCCAAAGAGATTTTATTGCTGTTCCATTTTCCCTTGTGCCCGTCTCCATGGAAACCGAACAATGTTGTCGACCTCACCAACATGCCACACATTAACACCCCTCTCTTAACATGAGTCCTTGGAGCGCAGACCAAGTAAAGCCTTGTGCAGCGAGATAAAAGGTTGCATTGAATCATAGGCTAAGTATTAGGATTCACAAATTCCTGTGTCAAAGGTCAGCCGCCTTGCAACCTCCGTTATGTGGTGACAGCCAGACAGAAAAAGATGAAAGAGTCCGAATGTTTTTTTGATAATTAGTAGGAATCCGAGATAAAATGCAGTTTGTATTTTTGTGTTTAAACCATTAAAGTAAACCTTGCATAGATGAAAAGAACATAAACATCAATTATGCATGTTTCTGTTACAGTCTCAGACCAAATACTCCCTTATTGGAAATAGTTATACGAACAAAGCAAATCTGCATCCCTGTTGCCCTTCAGCATGCAAGTTTCGGGTTGTGTTTATGAGAATAGAGGAGGGTAACAGGAAGGCGAACGACCAGAGCCAGGTTGGAGCGGCTGTTTAAGGCCACTCTGAAATTCTCTAATTAAAGTCTGGCGATGGCCGTGATGGTCCGTCTCTGTGTGCCACTCGTGGCCCGACCTGGGGCCCGTGCCGACTCTGCCGATTCTGAACGGAGCTCTGTGCGATTCTGGCATGTGCATGAGGACTGAACCCTCTGGGGTGGCCTCCGAACGTTTATACCAGGATTAAAGCTGTCTAGAGGTCACATGGAAATATACCGCTGTAGCGCAAGTTTTCCACCGGGCCAACAGTGCCTTTGCCTTGCTTAGTATCCATGTGCATCACAGATGATCCAAAAAATGAGACTGTGAAGTACGTTTCCTCATGGGAGATTTTTTTTATTGGAAATGGTAACACATAGAAATATTTTAATTGGGCCTGTTTTCCATACCAGTATAGTTTTAGCACTTGTGAAAACAGTTCACAATATGGCAACACTATCTGTAGCTTAAAAGCATTTAGACTTGTTAGTCTTCCAAAGTTGGAGATCCACGATGGCAGTTAGTATCTGCTACAGGTAATTAAGCTGGGAAAGCTGCTTTGGATGAATTATTCATGAATACCAGTGCTAATAAAGGTTAACACCAGAAAGAATAACAATGGAAGTACTTGGGCATGTTGCAATAAAGGTTAATTACCTATGTGGGAAAGAAAATAGATCTTTATTTCTAGAGGCAACCATAAATATTTTACCTTCTTTTACCGTAGCTCTGGTTTTGTTTAATTAAAGTGTGGCCACTCTTGTTTTGACACTGTTAATTTTTCCCTCAAGCTGTGAAGTGAAATATTCACACAGGGAAAACGCTGGTGTAATTTCAGGTTAGCTCACTGTGGGGAGGACCTTATAAATGATGAACCGTAAGGTTTGTCCTGCATGTGTGTGGAGTCCATTTTCTCTGGATGATGTGATTTTATTGGGAAATTTGTGTTTGTTTATAATGTGTTTCAATGACAACAATTCAAAAGTGACCAATGAGTAATTTGCATTCATTTATTTTTTTGGTTTTGTCTACAGCTAATGAAAAGGGCTGAGAGGCAGAAGACCAGAAGAGTCTACCATCTTGGCCTCCAACCGAACGAAGAGACATTTGCAGGTATATATGGTATGGCAATTTTTCTTAATTTTAATTCATCCATCAACTGTTGACCTTCTGACTGCTTAGCATGACCTCAGACATGAAGCCACTCATCCTCAGCAGCTGTGAATGTAGCCATTGATCCTACATTGCCGCAGTCTTCTTGAGTCATATTATCATTGATTTGCCTCCCACCCCTCAGCCAATGATTATTGTAATTTTGCTGTTTGGTGCCCATTCGGTGATTTATAATCGCGTCTGAAGCATTTCATCAGCTGATCGATGTGTTTCAGCTTGGTGCTTGTGAAACTTAATAGGTAAAGCAGCAGCAATAAAATTCAATACAAGCAGAGGGCTCTCCACGTCCCACTGACGGCTTCTCCGCGCTATCAGGCATCTCTCACCTGTAGGGATATCGATAGCCTAAGCTAGTCCTCTTTGCTTTGTTGCTATCTTTCAGTCTCACGCTGGCTTTTGTCATGTTAACATTCTGCGCGCACGAGCGACAGACGAGCATGACATTGGTCAGGAGTGAATCTTAAACTGAGATGTCAGTCTGGCAGGAACTGAGTGTTACCTCTCAGAGCTTCCGTGGCCCACATCAACCATACAAATGAAGGAATGTGTCATTTGGAACTCAGACAAAAACTGAATTTAAAAATCTGGGGAAAATGAGAGTAACCTGCCTTTCAATCCAGACCCTAGTCAGTATTGGGTAGTTCAGGTCTAGAAAGTAAAAGTCCAGACAAATATTTTGTTTCAACCAACCAGCTGAGTTCTCTGTGACTGTGGCTCTTTATGCTCAACTGTTTGGGTGAAACGAAATCTTGGTCTGGATTTTTACTTTCTGGATCTGAACTATCCACCTCTGCCCCTCGTCTATCAAATGGGTGTTAACTCCCGGTCCGCTAATTTGGACAGACGTGGTTTTGGGTTCAGTGCTGCTGCCCTTGTTTTCAGGTGAAGAAGAGCCTGTTAGTTCTATCAGAGCCATATGTCTGTCTTATTCTGAGTAATTCTAAGTCTTGTTGCCATAACCCCTTTTGTCAGACACCATTGGAAGCAGACGTATCTCCACTGAATTATTGTTCATAACTCAGTAAAACCTTCCCTTAGTATTTGCCCAGTTTTTAAGGTATACATTTTCTTTTAGGGTATAACTGCAAACCCATTACAGTGTCTGGCTTTGGAATTACGTGATATATTTTCTTAAGCCTTTTAACTTTGGGCCAAAACTTTATTTTTTCCCCCCTTTTAAGGAAGCCTGGAACTAGTCATTTCTGGAAGCGTCTCACAAATCAAATCCAAAAGGACGCTGACGTCTCGCTTCTGTTATGTCTCTTATCATACCAGCCACATTGTTTCTGTCCACATTTTGTTCCTTAGCTCAGTCAATTCACTTTGCTAACAGCATCCATATTCCCAGTAATCATAATGAAAAGTGTTTAATGCGCGAGTTCTTTGCAAAAGTATTACAAAGCTACTGTCATGGCCTTTTGTCAGAGGGAGTAGTGAGCGATTATCGTTGGGGGTTCGAGATAAAACCAACTGGCAACATTAATGTTGCTTCTTCCTAGAATGTCACCTTTATGGTTTCAGTGGGTTGGAATTGAGCTTGATATCACATTTCTAGGAGGGAGGGATGGAATGGCACGTTGGTTTAGGACTGTGAATATGCATTAACCCCCCCCCTCTGCATACAATGTCCTTCAGTGGAGTGGCAGGTGTTTTCTCCACAGAGGAGCATGCTTCTGTGATGGGCCTCCTTGGGGAGCCCCCATCATCACTCCTTGGAATCACCAGTTAGATTTCAGCTGGATCTGCACTCGTGTCGAAAGGGTCTCTCCCCTGTGCGGGTGGGGGTTGGTTTATAAAGCCTCTACACCCAGTAGACACCCACAATATTGACCGTTGACCTTAGTCTGTGTTTGCTGTAGGAGAGTTGCTCATGTGCACCACTCACACACACACACACACACACACACACACAAAGATTTGTTGTTGTATCTTTGTGAGGACTCTCCATTCATTTCTATGGGGAAAACTGTAATCCCAACAAAGTGACCTTAACCCCCACCCGCACACCCCCAGCCCTAACCTTAACCATAAGTAACCAAACAAAATGTGAGACTTTTGGCACTTTTAGTTTTTTTGATTGCATTCACAGATTTTTGTGGGGACCTGAAAAATGGTCCCCACAACGTCAGAAAAATTTATGGTCCCCACAATATAATATTGACCTAATACACACACACACACACACACACAAACACACTTGGGCACATATTCGCCCTCTCCCAGGGTCCTTCTTTCTTTATTTCTTTTTTTTTTCCTTTCTTCTCTTTCTCCAAGTGGTCTTGGTACGCGGCAGCTGATCGGAGGTGACGCGGCTGTGGAGGGGCAGATGGCGTACTCACACAACGCGCCGTCTGAAAGCATGTGGGCGCCCTCGCCCCTTGCTGCTCCGCCCCCCTGCCATCTGGGGTCCTGTTTGGGCTGCCCGGGCTTGTCGGCCTTCACAGACAGGGGCCTTTTCGCCTGCCTCTCTATAGCGCATCACAATGGCGCGCTGACAGGCCGGGAGGACAAAGTGGAGACGGGTCGCATAATTGCGTCTCTGTACACCACCGTGAAAGAGTCTTTTACTCCTGAGAAAACAGCATAAATAGCATCTTTATTTATGCTGTCAGCTTGTTGTTTTTAGTGCAGTTTGTATTTCTGAGTGAGGTGCTGGAGGGATTTGATACATTTTGTAAGAATAAATAGAGGATCTGTCATCCTGTGATCATTTTTTCCCTCCCTTTTCTTGTATTTTCGCAAACAGAATTAATGCAAAAGTGGCTTTTGTTTTATCAGCCGTCCATTGAAGCTGTTGTCTCTGCTTTTCAAGACCCACAAATCACTTCAGTAGCGTGATCTTGTGTAACACATTCATTTGTGGAATTACTCATTAAACTTAGGATTAATTGGTCTCATTTTTTTCACCAATTGTAGTTGCCCTTGAAGACCCTTATTTAGCTTAAAGGAATGGTAATTACATGCCTGTCCAGGAGACATGAAAAAATACACGCAGGGGCTTGGTCTGAGCCATGTGTATAATGATTTGACAGCATCCCAAAGAAAACAAGTTGGTGAACCACTGCTCAGCCAGATGGGCAGTATGACATGTCCATGTGTGAATTACTGATTGATCAAAACAAATGGCCTCAGATTTCCCCCCCCATCTGTGAAGTATGCCCCCTCTGCCCCCACCACCACCCTAGACCCCTACGGATGCCGACCCGGCAGAAGAAGGCTATTCGCATCCAATGTTGCCAAGGAAACCGCAACTTTTTGGTACACGCCAGCACAAAAATGATGGCGGCATACTGGCATGGCGCTGTGCAATTTCCAGTCCGTTTCTATCCCCCCATTTCACTGAAGCACTTCAGAATCCATGCCCTTTATTCAGCGTGTTCTTAAGATGGAAAAGCATCGTGCCCATGTTCTGTGTTTCCTTAAAGGGAGGGGAGCAGGAGGATTGTTCCTCCCGGGCGAGCGAATAGCCCCCCGCCCTGGAAGTGCCCTGATCGTTTTAGCATTCCGGTGCGAGGCGGCGAGTCACATTAGGACTCAATGTGACGCAGCAATGGTGGGCACATAATTTCCCATAATTTACTGGAGTATCTTTTACGCCGTTGCTACAGGGCCCATCTTTAACAAACCCGGTCTGCTTCCCAGAAACCCACAGACTGGAGCAAAGCGTCCTTCTCAACTTAATGGAATCTGTATATAGGACTTTTTCTTTTTAATTGTGGTGCCTTTGAATGTGCTTATCTTTCTTTCTCACCATTTTTGGAATGCCACGGGGTAGATTTGGTGCTCAGTATGGTGCAGAGAGAGAGAAAGAGAGAGAGAAAGAGAGAGAGAGAGGGTGAGGCCATGTCGGAACAACTGTTCCTTTTTTACGACCAGAAATATATTTTGAGAAGTCAATTATCGAGTCGTCTGGAGTGGAATTCAGCTCTGGTGTTAAAATCTGGTGTGCGACCGGGCAAACAAATTGGTGGCAGGGTAGAACCTCCCCAAGAGCAATATGGACATTAATAAAGACATGGAGGGTCTGAAGCGAAGAAGCGAAGACCGTGGCACATCCAAACACAACGAGGGGAGAGGGCTGGATGAAAACAGCGTGAAGTATGAAGTATGTGAGACTGAAGAGAGATGCCTGAATCAGTCTGCCGTGATATCACAGCTATGGGAGTGGAGTAAGAGGTCTGCTAATCCCTCAGCTCCTTGAGCACTGGGCTCGTGTCAATCATTCTGTCTGGCCGTGGAGAGGGAGCAGGAGCTTAATCATACCGTTTAATGGAACCAATTGCAGCGGTTGCTCTCCAGAATGTGGCCACACTTGATTAGGTGGAGGTTAACCATTTGGAGGTGGTGAGGCAGGGTGGGGGGAGGTGTTGGGCACCAGTATAAGCAATTCAATGCAGGTAAGATGCCCAACGTTCCACCGTCACCCGGTCACTCCCCGGAGAACGACAGCACTTACCTCCAAATCAGGCCCCTCGACAAATTACTACTCTTCTGCTAGTTTAGGCCTCGGGTTATTGGGGGGGGGGGGGGCGCTGGAAGGAAGAAGGGGAAATGCTCTGGCCAATCAGTCCGCAATCGACCAGCAGTCCCAGCTACACATCGATCTGTTCACACAGTGGCAGTTTGTGTCTCCGCTTGGAAGACTAAGGTGCTGACAAAATTAGCTACAGCAGAGTCCTCTTCATCACTGTCCTGCTTGTACTACAATGCCAGGCCATTTTGTGTGTGTGTGTGTGTGTGTGTGTGTGTGTGTGTGTGTGTGTGTGAGAGTGTGTGTGACCAAATGTTCCCCACTATGTAATAAACCTGTTATTTTTCAGGTCCTCACGAGGATCTCTGAATGCAATCAAAAAACTAAAAATGCCAAGAGTATCATATTTTGTTTGGTTACTTATGATTAAGGTTGGGATTAGAGTTTTACCCATAGAAATGAATGGTGAGTCCCCACAAAGATATAATCACAAACCTCTTTGTGTGTGTGTGTGTGTGTGTGTGTGTGTGTATGTGTGTGTGTGTGTGTGTGTGTGTGTGAGCAAGCATGTGTGTCTGGCTCATGCCCAGTCTCACTGGGTAATTTGATTTAATTAAATTCATGGAATATTTATTTTCTCTTAATAGACTCTCTGAAGGTGGTGTTACTCCTAATAAATTCATAAAATGAAATGTTTCTACAGCCTTTTAATATATATTCCTTACAGACACGACAGATTAGCAATGTACACATTTTCACTGACAGCTTGGGTTTGTAGCACGAGGCTTGGGAGAGAGTAACATATTCAGGAGATGCAGAAGCTGGACGCTGGCCAGAAGCTTTCTTCCCTGAGAAAATCTTTCAGCGCCTGCTTGACGGGACACACACTTAAAATGGACAAGGTTCAACAAAGAAGTGGGTTCAGTATTAAAGGTACAAAGGCTGCAGCAGTCGATGATGTAGTGCTGAATTTTGATATCATGGGAAGCGCTGGGTAAATGGCTTTTCCTGTGGAGAAACCACCTGCTTGCAGATTCTCAAATGTACCTTGATTTCTGTCCAGCCATGCGAAATCCTTTGGAGTAAGACTTCAGTTCCTTCCTCTCGGTAATGTTTTTGGCTGCACAAAGCAAGGCCTTTTCTCTTAAGGCTTTTTTTAAAAAGATAAAATGGTGACACTGGTTGTGAGGTACGAACAAAAGAATTGAATTACAAAAGGTCTGTTTTGACATAGTATTTCTTTAATCTCTCCTTGGTAGTGGGAGCTTCTGCAGTCATTTTGCAGCATCACATATGTCACAGAGATGAGAAACTTGTAGGTGATTGACTTTTTTCAAAAGCCACATAGCTAATTTGGTGTCAGTACCAGGTGTATGAAGATCAGGCTGTAAAAGGGCGTTGGACAAAATCCAGAGTCGTGCACTCTGCAAAGTAAGCAGTCATACACAGGAGAACCTGAAATTAAAACTATCGCTCAGCCTGTAACTCAAGGAAGAGCGATGAGACTTTGCAATGATGTGAGAGTCCCAAGGGTTTAAGCATCCTTATCAGTAATGGGGTACAGGTGTACCCAATCAGGAACTAGCGCAGACCATTTAGCATTCAGGGAAGGGGATTGCCAACTGTGCTACATGGATGGAACGGAGGGGTGTGAGGGTGTGATCCTACCTCTGTGTGAAAAATTGGTATATCTGATACCCTTTTTTTTCTCTGGTGTGTCAGATCAAAGTGTTTCACAGTTGAGAAATTTATGATGAACTCTTGGTGGATGAATGACCTGAATATCTAGATTTTTGGGGGTGTGAAATGAACTTTCTGGTGCAGCATCTATTGGATGTTTTGGTGGATGTTTCTGTTTTTGGCTGGTTCACTTTTTAGGAGAATGGTATGTCCAGACTCTCACTTGTTGTCCAGGGAGAAAAAAAACCTCTTGGCTGCATTCTGAGTTTGGAGGAAGAGGCCACCTCCTGTTCTTTAAGCATTTAAGGGGCTGCCGGTTATGTCTTTTGCAACTGTATCATAAAATGCAGCTGTATAAATCAGTCACAGTGAAAGAATGAAAATGGTAAGGATGACTATTGTGCACGGGGCCAACTAATTCAGAGAGTGACAGTGTAATTAACACCTCCTTTTGTACTTGTGTGCTTCCGTACAGTTTTATGGAGTCTCTGCAGACCCATCTGATCTGTGGTTCTGACTAATGGCAACAAAAGGCTTCTATGCCAGAACTCTCTTAATGCACATAATGTAGTTTACGGCTGGTTACCCGCCAGTTGACTCCACAGTTTAGTAGAGGGTGGCCTGATTTAACAGCCCAGCTTCTGATATCTCCAGCCGGCTGGGAGTATGTGGCAAGTTTATCACCATAAATGAATCACATTCAGATTGTTATACTGAAGCAGTATCCCATCCTTCTGCTGGGTAATTTTCTTCTGTAAATCGGACCGTTGTTCCTATTTGCGTCAGCTGTCCTGTCAGATGCCGCAGGTCATTCAGCTTTAAGGTCTAGTTAATTCCCTCGGTCCCATTTTTAATACTCTGCTTAGCCAAAGGACAGCATCTGAGCTCCAGAATGTAGCCCAGATCGACTAAATAAGACATTCGCAACAGATGTGGGCTTTTGTTAAAGGTCAGTTCAATTAAGGTGCATGGTGGATGCTGTAATCGCATTTGTATGAACACGTGCAGTTTTCCCTCCTTCTCAATAGACACGAGGCCCTTCCTTTCTTAAATTCACATTTCCCTTCGATGAGCATGTGATCTTGGGGTTGGCATCAGCGTTCTGCTGCCACCCCGCCATAGAGGACGTCTTGGATCGGGCATGACGGACACGCAGCCGATGGCCTTGCCTCTCATCCTGGGGGTCTCACTGCCGTCTCTGACCAGCTGTGCAGCCCTACTGGAAGAGTCCGTATATCTGATTAGCATTCATTCCACTTCAAAGGCTCTGGGTTCGCTGCCTCTGATTGGGGGGTTCATTAGTGTCTAACGTGGGCCTCAGGAGGAAGCTGCTGTCCACCAGAATATTTATTCTTCCCAGGTACGCTCCACGGTTTCCGAGGGAACCGTCTGATAACCCAGAAAAAATAGCAATAAAATAATTGGGAAAAAAAGAATCCTAATGAAATGGTAAAACGTAAGGAAAAACAGCTCTACTCAAGACACTTCCGTGCACATGATTAGCGTCAGCTGGGTGCTATAATGGAAACATCAAAGGAAGAAAGCGTGGATCTATAGCGCTCATAGGTGGGACTCGGCCGTGCGAGGAGCCAATTCGACTGCGTGTAACTGCAACTGGACCACTGACAGGTTGTAGCTTCTGGGTTATGGGGCCTCAGAGATCCCTTGACAAATGTTTCGGAGACGGAGTTTTATATTTCAGAATATTTCTGGGTGGTTGAAGGGTGTCAGCCCCTCAAGGCTTCTCTGCTGATTAACCCTGTCACTATAAGTTGGTGCAATTGGGAATGCTGGGCCTTCGCTGGGAGATACGGGAGATTTTTCATCAGCAAAAAAAAAACAGTGCAGTGCAGTTCTCTGCATAATCACATCAAAGGTGATTACTTTAACCACATGAAGAGGACCTAGTTCCATGAATTGAACAATGGAAACCAAATACGGGCAGTTGCATGATGGGCAGCGATGCTAAAGTAAACAGCGTTCTTTATAAAAAAAAAAAAAAAATGAGTCTCGGGGCGAAAATTACGGTAAGGAGGGGGGGGGGGGTGGGTGGTGG
>JAODLC010000021.1:4502732-4514169 GCA_026781145.1 Hippopotamyrus pictus | reverse complement strand
GCTGATATACATGTATTCCACATAACATCAACTGATCTTGGAAATAGGTTTGAATGAAATCATTTGTTGCAATAACCATCCCTCTTCCTCAGTTCTTCCTCCTCATCCTCATAATATTCCTGGCAGAGTTGGCAGCAGCCATCTTGGCCTTCATATTCCGTGAGCACGTAAGTGTCGTTGCCACTGACGTTCCCGGGGGGAGGGGTAAAGGCCCGGCCCGGCCCAGCCCAGCTCGCCTAACACCCCCCTCTCCGCCATGCACCCGCACAGCTGACCCGGGAATACTTCACAAAGGAGCTGAAGAAGCACTACCAGGGCCACAACAACAGTGACGTCTTCACCTCCACTTGGAATGCCATCATGACCACCGTAAGCCAGTCTTGTCCACTGGTGGCTCCCACAGATTTTCTCGTGTAGAGTATTTTCCTGACTGTCTGACAGAATTGAAATTAAAATCATTATAGTAATATTATGTGTTATTAAGTTGACTTTGCATAATGCATACAAAATAAAAACGACTATATTATTCCCGTATTCTTAGATTTTTCATGTTTATTCAGCTGGTTGCTTCAGCTTAACTGTTTTGTTCATGTACACTACCAGTCAAACGTGTTTGCTCGCCACAGGTTTCTGCCACTTTTCCATTTATTTCATAAAGTATAGATTATTTATTCTTGTTAAGCACTGGAAAGTTGAATGAACATCTGGAAATGAAAATATAAATCAAATAAAACAAGTTTCCTATATAACATGGAGTATCTAACAGTACATATCCTATTAACTGCTTGTGTGGTGATGGCGTAGGAAGTGTCTAGGCTGTCCTTTAACTTTAAATGCACTAGTTAACTGTTTCATCCCACGAAACAGCAGTATTTGATATCCCTTGTAGAAAGAATGCCTCAAATTTGCTCTGCTGTTATAACTGCTAGAGGAGGTTACTTTGATGAATCAAAGATGACATTTTCTTGCTAATAAAGGTACTCCAATGGTAAACATACTGTAAAATTATTTGTTATCAATGAATATTGAGTTTATTTTTAATAAATGTGTAAATGAGTAACATACACATGTAGAAATCTCAGTGTGTGCACAAACTTTTGACTGGTAGTGCATGCTGTTGCAAACAGGGCATAAGAATTATTAAGTTGTGTCCCGCTCCAATATCAAAGGAAGTTCGGGAACAGAAGTGCAGAGAGGTTTAGCGTTGCCGGAATTAAGTCCAAAATGGGCAACAGGATGTAGGGCTTCGTCACTGTGCTGGACCCGACCCCAGAACTCATTCTTATATAACGGGAATTGGGAATATCAGCGTCAGCTGAATGGATGGACTTGTCACCTGACTCTGCCCTGCTGCCGGATGCCTGCGGCCAAAGCAAATAGCCACTAAAAAACCATCAGCACCCCCAAGCTGTTTATCCAAGTCAGCGCAGACGTACGTTTGATGTTTACAGTAATATCTTTAGCTGACGATTCATTCATAGCCCTGTACACAGAAATGGAGCAGTAAGTGTACGCGACTAAAAACCAAGTAATTAGCATGGGCACCGAATCTGCGGGTGAAAGTAATTTTTGCACAACTTCACATCCAAAAACTCAAGCTAAAAATGAACAAACGTGTTATATAAATAAGTAAACAAAGTACTCCTCTTCAGGAACAGGCATGTAACTTAATAGTAGCCAATTACCAGCAGCGTAGATGTCGAGCGCAATAATTCTGACAGAAAAAGTTAACACTAATTCTCCTCTGCCTGCAGTTTGAGTGCTGTGGGGTAAACAGCCCTGAAGATTTTCAGGATAGCCTCTTTGGACTGGTGCCCGAGGCCTGTTGCCTGAGGAACAGTAACCTTGGAGATGGGGGCTACATCAACAAGGATGGTTGCCTCTCGGGCAGTATGACATACCGAAACAACAAGGTGGGTGGCCCTGGGCTCCACTGGGCCTGGTCAGTGTGGTCAAGGAATGGATGGAGCTGCAGAGTAGAGCCTGAGTCAGTACTGCCAAACTTTGGTCAGAAAGTTCACAGAAGCCCTACAGGTTTCCACTTGGAGAATCAGTAATCTGATTATCTGATGCCAAAAGTTTGTACCCTATGGAACGGTACGAATCTGTATGAAATCCTTAGTCACCTGGTTTGCAGATTTTAAACCAGTTAAAATTTCCATATGGCCGGTTTTGTTGGTGGACAAATAGCATTTAATCCCTTATTGTGATTGGGGTACGTTTGTTGTTGTTGTTGTCAAAATACACACACGTTCCCTGATTTTCATTTGTAGTGTGTATATAGTGCCGTCTGCTCATACGGGAGGCGGTGGAAGCACAGAGATCTGAAGCCTGTGTTTCAGGTCACCCTTCCCTCCCAGTCTGCATTGGACTCTATGAGGACAAATTAACCGAAACTAAGTCATTGCTGGGGCTTCTAAAACCACTGGAGACGACTATGTCGCCTCTTCATATTCAGTGGTACCTGAGCATGTAAAAATTTCAGCTCTTTTAATTAGACTTCAAGAATTCATGATTTAATGTAACCAGAGAGTAGCTAACAAGGTATTTATTGGCTTTAGAGAATGCTTGAGAAATGGATCTGAACTTTAACATTTCAAATGATGTATCACACCTTCGCTAAGTTTGTTTCCTAGTACATTTCAGCTGAATGTTTTATGACTTAAACTTGATGCACAACTGCCTATGTTCCCTACCTTAAAGGTTTACCATATTCCCTCTTGGAAAATAAGCGAGCATTAGCAAATGGCTGGGGCCACTTTTCATTGCATTGTAAACTGCTATTTCTTTTCATACTAATTTTGTGGAGTAAATGAAAACCACTTTCATTTGGCCGGGATTATAATGAAGAGCCCATTAAGTGGCCCGCAAGTGAAATGTAGCCTACGTTTGGTCATGCGGCCGGTGTGTTATACACAGCTGTAAGTGGGACTAGGGAGCGGTGGATTGGGTGAAACCGTATGAAGCACTTTGCTTCTTGAAGGGCCGATTGATGCTCTTACAATTCCTACGTGTGTGAAGGGGACCAGGTCTCCTCAATGTGAGGAATGGTACAGCGTGTCTCTTCCACCAAGGCCTTCGCAATAGGCCACCCTTCATGTGTAAATTATTTTCCCTCAGTTAAATTGCAGCTGTAAGGGATGTCGCATTATGCAATTTAAATTCCAGTTTTGATGTTACACTTACAGCCGTCGACCGTCCATGAAAAGTATAGAGGAGACTATTATGGTAGTTCTCCCATTTACTGATTAATGAAATTATGGTGCGATGTCAGTCACCTGGGGACCCAGGGATGTTTGTGGCTTGTGCTTATTGTCTGGAGGTGCTAGTCTGGACTGGGATGCAGTGTGCTTTAACAAGCGCAATTAAAAGGCGTAGTCAGAACTGAAGGCGTAGTCAGAAACAAAAGCGGATCGGCGCAGGGAACAATGCGAGGCTGAGGGCTGTTCTTCTCATTCACACACCGGGGATTTCAGGAAACGGCCGTGAGGCTGTCAAGGCCTCCCATCGATCCGAGCCGCCCTTTGTTTGAGCGGTTCTCTGCGCGCTCATTGTCTCCTTAGCTAGCATGGTGGGCACCGTGCTGCTCTCCCTGTCGATTCCAACGTCTCGCTCTAAACAAACGCGAATGCATCTTTGTTTTCCCACAGGGCTGTTACTCGGCGGTGGTGGACTACTTCGAGACGTACATCTACATGGCGGGAGCGTTAGCCATTGTTGTGCTGACTATCGAAGTACGTTCCTCCGTTCTCAAGAGCTTCTTTCATTCTTTCACTGCTGCCGTAGAGACACGAGCTATTTACTGCCCATCAATGCCAAAATCTGAGGCCTTTTTGTGAACACGTTGACAGTCAATTAAATATGATTATATGAAAAACATAAATGCATTATTTTTAAAGTCACCCATCTCAAAATACAGCTAGCCTCATTCTCATAATCAATTGTAGTCTAGAGACACCTTGTGGACATCTATGGTATTGAACAGTAGAAATCTATGTTTCAAGCTTAGGTGCTGCAAAACATTGGCTAATTGGTTAATAAATACATGTAAATATTCCTTGTGCTGTATTTAATTAACCCAGTTTTCTCTGTTTTGCGCAGCTTTTTGCCATGGTTTTTGCCATGTGTTTGTTCAGAGGAATCCAGTAGATTCAGCATGCTGCATGTCAGGACTTTATAAAAGGGAAACTGCGGAATGGAAAGAAAACGAAAACTTGTACATTACAAAGAAGATGTCCTTCTTTGGTTCTTTGTATACAATTGGGAGAATCGACTACAATCAGACAACTCGTACTCTCAGCTGGACCTTTGGGGTACCGGGCATGTTTTTAAAAAAAAAGAGAAAAAGAAATAAAGAACGGAAAAAAAAAAAACAAAGAAAAAAGCAACAGTGACAAAAAAAAAAAAAAAAACGAGCGGAAGGCTGACTGATGCTGCTGCGATTCCCAAGCGCAGGATGAGGAGGGCGCTGCACTGACATTTGGATGAAGAATATTTATAGTGAGGGAAGTCAGTCTAGCTATATAGAAGTATGTGTTTTAACTATACCGTGGCTGTAGCCCAACCCTCCCTCCTCCCCCCCACACACTCCATGCACACTCTGCCAGAGCCACACCTGTTTAATGTTATCGTCCCATTCTGAATTACTCCACCGCGTGTTCTGCAACCCCCTATCTCTCTGCACACTGAGGCTTGCAAATAATTTTGTTGTGCATTTTTTATTGTATGGTGATGTTAATTGCAATAGTACTTCTATGTGATTTTAGCTTAAATGTATCTGTATGCATTTGTATTTGAATCTATGACTGATAAAAAAATATTAAAAATGATTCTGTAACCTGCCTGTCAATTGACTGTTCATGCCAAGATGTTACAAGGAATGTATATAACAGCAGGAAACCCTGATCATTGATTTACCCATTTTCAATCCGCTTACCCAGGTGAGGGTTATGATTGAAACCACGATGACGTCTTAATGATATGTGTAAACCCTGGTGTTCTCGTCAATGAAGGTATGTAAATGTATTAGTAAAATTGTAGCATTTTTCATTAACATCTTTTCATTGTTTTGACTAATTTTGTGGTTATATTACTTGCATACATTAGCCAGGGTTAACGACATGAAAATGTTCATAATTTTTCTGTATTATCCAGTATGCTCAGTGGGAACAAGCAGTAAACAAGCCCATTATGAATAGATATGGGGTACAAAAAATAATTTAAATGCATGATGTATCCAAGGGGCCCTTATTTTATACCCACTGACGATCTTGAGCTTCTTAAATTCCTGTCAAGTATGGCACCTGCACTAGCAGGTGGCAGAGAGACGGACGTGTAAAATCTCGCTACAGTAAGTGATTGAATATTATTTGTCAACCAAAGCCAACCAGCTGACAACAAAAGGAGGACAGAAGGTCTCCAAGACGCGAGGCGAGATCAATGTCGGTGGAGCGCTTGTTGACAGGAGAACTCACTGACGGGATGAGCGACTCCTGATAGGATGACAGCCTGATGTTCATTTGCATAATGTTCGTGTCAACATGTGTGGATGACCTGATAATTCAATCACTGTGCTGGCAGGTGCCATGTGCATTAAACAGCTGTGTATTTCACAGAGATCTGAAGCCAGACGCCCGTGTCGGCATGTATGCACTGCAAACTGACGTTTACAAAACACATCTTAGTATCACACACGCCGTCAGAAGGTATTCGATAAAGGAAACTGTCAACCATGTCCTCTGTTTCTCTCCTGTGATAAAAGAAACACAGTGGTTTAATGGCTTTCTTACTGTGTTCCTGTTATCAGTCTATTGAGTCCAGGTAACACTTTAGATCCCGAATTCATAAATCACAGGGTCCATGGAAATGCTGTTTGTTGTTGTCTGGTGTTTTGCTGATATGGCTGCTGGGATCGAAGCACAGAAGTGGTTGTAAAATAAGACAGTGGTTGTGTTGGTGCTCAATAAAAAAAAGCACATTAAACTGGATGCGGTATATCATTGCTAATTGCTTTCCAACTACATTCAGTGTCACTGAACTTTGTATATAAGAGTTCACTCTATTCCCTATTGTGATAACATTACCTTCATATTCAGTGACACTTTTTTCATATTAATAACCCTTTATAAAAAACATTCAAGGAAGCTACTTCATGAACTGCATACTTAAATCATGACTAGTTTGCAAAAATTCCTTAAATGATATCGCCCTGTTTCACATCAGAGAAATTTTACTGTGTAACACTCAGGTGTGAAATAGGAGTAGTGCTTTACGTATAGCGTACATCCAGAGGCGATGGATGGGGAAACCCCCCACCCCCTCATCATTCATTCCTGCTTCGTATTCAGATAGCTAAATCGCTTCCCCTCCAGGGGCGTTTCTAGCTACTAAAAATATCCGGGGTTAAGTCTACTTTACCTGGGGCTTGACCTTTTTTCTTTGAAGGAAGATTGGCATAAGGCAGGGTTATTCAAATCACGGTCCTCGAGGTCCGAGTACTGCTGGTTTTCCAGCCTTCCTTTACCTGTCAGTCAGGTGTGAAGCCTCTGACCAATCAGAGTCAGTAATTATTAAACTAACTACCTGGGAGAACTGAAATCAAGGCCTGGATTTGGAATCGAGGTCCAGATTTGGGTGGGTGGGGATCGGACCTAAAGAAGCCCACGGCCCCCTCCACAATCAAACTCTGTCCTACGTCGGTGGTTACACCTGAAACCAGTGCACGACACGGTAAGTTCTTCCGATTATGTGTCTCCCATAATAATTACTAAGATAAACACGTGATTTTGGGGGTCGAAGAAATCTAATTCGAACAGTTAATTAGTGGCAACATGAAAGCGACCGCTATTCTTTCAGCAAACTGGGTCAAACGCAGTGAGACGGCTACGCCTTGCTTTGGATCTGTCCCTGTTGACTTCCTAAATAAGCAGTTATCACACTTTTTATATTTTGCCGTGTCGTACACGTTACTCCAGATTGGCAGCGTGATGGTTTATTTCACGTGTCGGACCGGCGTCTGGTGTTTATTTACTGTGTTCAGTTAACGGCAGCATTGTATTTGACGAAGGCAAAATGTTAAATTTTTGTGGCGAATATAATACAGCTTCTCAAACCCAAGATATAATTTACTACACTTTAAAAATATACAAGAGGTTTTTTTTAATGTTTAATATAAAACAGTGTGGAAGGTCAAAATTTTTTTAAGCCAAGAGGGAAACGTTTTACATAAAGACAAAAGGGACTGCGAGAACATTAGCACAAGGTCTACCAAGGCATACATTTACATTTATTTACATATAAGACATTAATTGGGGCGTTGAACTACTATAATCTGGTAAACGGAGAGAAACCAGAAGACTCTACATGACTGATACTAACTCTGGACACGAGGGGGCAGTAGTGCCATACAATTCACAAAGTGGTTCACAAACTGACGGAGATGCGGTACTATCTACTATCAATGACCTAATAAAGAATAATCTATCCATTGCTATCCATTGCTTTTAAAACAGCTTGGAATGCTATCGCACAGTTTCAGAGCTGTGCGTAGTGGAATATTGGACCCTTCGTCAGTAAGACATGGCTGCAGTATTTTTGTGAAATTAAGGATGTAATAATCTATTTAGCAGGTTCAGTGATGATGTTTCAATCTGGTGATTGTGAAAGCTATGAAAGGAACTTTATTTCATCCTGATGTAAAATGACTCACTTTTAATTCTGATTTGTTTACCAGTATATATGGCAGCGCTATCATCTTGGAATACTTACAGCACAGGATGTACCTAATCCTGTAAAAGCAGAATAACCATTAGACCTCATGACTGAAAGTGATAGACAGCTGCTCACATAAACTCACATTATGGCTTTGAAGGGATACTTTAGCTTTCTCTCTATGTAAACCCAGCCAGCTGTAGGAAAAGGGGTTTACGATGACTCATCAGTAAATTTTATTTTTTTCCTTTTATGTGGGGGTGCAAGTTTGTAGGGGTGCCCTGCATGTTTGTAGTACACATCTTTGTACGCAGGATTTAAATGTGAGCTGTTTCTGAAAAGCGCCTCTATTGTAAATTCCTGCATTGTCTTATTAGTGTACGTTCTTGTATAGACTGGGCCAAAGAAGGACCCACTCAGTTTTGAGGATATCATTTTGTGGTGTGTATTAGCTATCCTAAATGTGCCCCCATTCCTGTCGATGACCTTTGACTTACTACCAGAGTTCCCCTTGGTGATGCAATTTCTCTGTGTTTGATATATGCTGTCATGATTTTTCAGATTGTTCTCTGTGATAGATTAATTTTGCAGTTTTTCTGACCACTTCAGTCACCACGTTTTTTGTTAACCTGAGGATGTTTAAAGTATGAGTCAGAGTAGATTTCCTTTGGGGTATACAGATTTTATTTGTGTGTTTGTTTGTTTAATTGTTTGTTTATTAAGTGATAGGCCTAGTTACACATGTGTTTTTAAATATTTAATATTTCTGTGGCATTCGAATGATTATATGGGTATAAACGTACTGCAGTATTAAGAGTTTAATTACTCATAATAAATAATCCACGTGTATTTCTGTTACTAATACAATGAGACAATAAACTCATAAATTTTGCTTATATAATTTTATCTGCAACTTGATAAGAGAAATGCATCTTGTTCCATTCAATCATAACACTATCTGTGTTTTTTTTCCTGGAAATCTGAACACTGAGTGCCACAATTTCAGGTTTTCATTGGAAACGCATGTGTCTGATGGAACCGTGGCTTTTTTTCTCCGTACCTATATGCATCTCCTATTTAATAACAGGATTTTGGCCGCCTCAGCCTGTAGCGTGACCGCTGTTTCTGTTAGGAACAGTGAAAACACGAGTTTGAAGTGTGCCAAAGCCCTGAAAGGATGTTCGCTTATGTTGAGATGTAGGGAATTTCCTGGGCTCATCCAGCTGTGGTCCATTTGGCACTAGGCCTTATGAAAACCAGCTGAAGGTGTAGGGATGTGAAGCCGAATCTTACTGTGAACAGGTACATCCAGGCCTTAAAGAGTTCACTAGCGGAACTTGGGTGATACTAACACAATGAAAGCTAAACTCACTGATACTAAGTGGGGCTTTGCATCTCTTGGTGCTGCTGAGTGTGTGTGGGTGTAGCTAGGTATATGTGTGAGTGAAGGTTGCTATCAAGTAGGCCTTTAATGGTACAATTTTTTGTTGTACACAGTTTGGTTTGTTATTTTCGATTCTGTACTTGGACGAATGGATTTATTGACATTAGCGAAATCTAAATTCACGACTGGATATTCAATGCAGAAAACATGTTAATTGTGGCTGTGAGTTGGTTAAGGCTCATGCTGGTTACAGTCAGTCATGATCGGCAGTTTGGAAATCGTTTGGTTTCCCATGTAAATTACACTGGCACTGGGGAGAGAGTAGCTGATAGAGCCGACAGACAGTCTTGGTCTTGTTATACCGATATGGATGTTTCTGGAAACACATCCAACATGACAACTCATTTTAGAAGACATCATTCGAGTGTGTGTGTGTGTACAACGCAAACAGCCTCTGCAAGTTAGTCTCCCTGTGGCATTTAAGGTGCTTTTGCTAGGAGATATTACAGGTCATTATGATTTTGATGTTATATGAGTTTGATATATTCTTAATGTTTTTATTCATTTGATATATTTTTTACAAAGTGCAATGTGCGCCGTCATTCAGACATGTCAAGGCTCATCGCCTTTGATTTACAGCTGTTCCTAAATGTTTGCAGTTTTACTAATAAATAATTAAAAAATATATTTTGTTTTCCCTGCTGTACTGAAATTGCACCAAACCATGAACCCAAAATCAGTCTGTGCTGAACCATGATTTTTGTGGAATGAATGAATGAATGAATGAATGAATCTTTATTGTCATCATAGAAAATACAATGAAATTGGATGCAGTCCTTTTCCCCTTTATAATGTCATTTTCCTCCTTTTAATACAAGTATGTGGTCATGCATGCTTGCATTGAGTTCGGATCTTACCATATGCATTTACAGAGAGGCCTGTGTTTCACTCGTATCTCAAAAAGCCCTTGTGTGGTGATGCCTACCGGCTTCCTTCTGCACACCCATGGGAACTGAGCTCGTTTGATGCTGTAATTTCAATAGTGAATCCAGAATGTGTTGTGTGACAGAGACCCTACCTGTGCTGCATTGTTTTGTTAACTTTACATACGGTGTTGTTTAACTGGGTGTCTTTTGGACTTATTAGCTTCCAGTGAAATGTGATCTGTTTAAGGAGATGGTTCTTGTCAAGTCAAATAACAAACAATTCCTCTGCAAAATCCTAGTCCACGTAGGCACTCCGTCAGCATTAAGTCTGCTTTAGTGCCTGCATGGTACTTTAGATTGTAGTTGAGTAGTGATGGACATAATCACACTTCTTGAACCATTTGCTGTATTTTTTTAATCCCACTAGATGGCGCTCTTGGTTTGCTTTGGCGAATGCTTGGTGCCTTTTTTTTGAACAGAGAGCACCATCTAGTGGGGTTAAATACAGCAAATGGTTTATAATGGTTTATAGTTGATGAGGCGTCTTTCTGTCCATCGCTACAGATCAGCCATTTTCTGACTGTAATGGGAACTCCTACTGGTAGAAGAAAAATATTGCTATTCTACAGGTGAGAGCAGACTGTCTACCATGGTGGTTTTATTTGGAGCATGAAAAAGATGCCAAGTGGTGAAGGGAGGAAATTAGGATGACCATGTCAGAAGCCTCCTCCATGGCGCCTACGGGCCAGTCAGGCGCAAACATCAAACTCTACCTATGATTGAAAATATGAACAATGTGAATATAGTGGTCATTCATTAAATAGGACACAGCTACAGCCTGCCCATACACAACCTTGAAAATGATCAGACCCTACCACCAGGTGGTGCTGCAACAAAGCTTTCCAGTTTCTTTTCCAAAAGGCGGCAGGTGGGGAACAGCCTTGTGAATGAAGTGACTATAAGCAAAGCCAAATTTACACGTAAGAATCCTTTACTAGCAAATAGATTCCTGTTTGGGTGGGAATATATGCAACCTTTTTAGAACCACAACATCCTACTTTTTTTTTTTCGGTTGTCTGTGGTATGGAGTGCAGTAAGATGTGAGTTCCTGAAGCGGGCAGGTCTACAGGGTTGCTATCTTGAAGGGCTTGCAGAAAATCTGGGTGCCACAGTTTGTCTCCTTCCCCCATTTGCAGCTCTGCCAAGGGGACACCACAACCACATCTACCTCATCTAGACAGGAAGCGTGTTCATCACCAAGCCCTTGCAGACGCATATGGGAGACATTCCTCTGCACAGCCAGAGTGTCGGGGGGGGGGGGGCAGGAGGGGGCGCAGCTGAGGTGGTGTCTTTTAATCCCCATGAAACCCACCTCACCTGCAGCACAAGTGTGCAGAACTTGATCTTCCTTAGATCG
>JAODLC010000021.1:4479256-4502632 GCA_026781145.1 Hippopotamyrus pictus | reverse complement strand
ACAAGTGTGCAGAACTTGATCTTCCTTTATCCTTGCCCCCCCCCTCTCCCCCCCCCCCCCCACCCCCAAGTATATGCACAGACATCAGCACGTTTGCAGAAGACATCCCCACATCGTTATGCCTTTGGCTAATGCTGTAATTGTGTTCCCTCCAAAAAGTGGTCCATAAGTTACCTCACATGTGTCTCGCTAATGCTAATTCTTTTCTTTTGGTAATGGTTAAGTTTGTTTGCTTAGCAGAGTCATTTACCCAATACTTTATGGTTTTATGCTCCTTTGTTTATAAAGCTTGATTTTGTTGAGGGGAATCAAATCACATGTGTGGCTCTGGGGCTCTGAAGGCACTTTTCCAGCTTGAGATTTAAACCTGGACTTTTTGGTCATTGTTTTTTTTTTCTGCTTTGCCACTGGCTGCTGCACATGGGAGCCTGGAGACACGACAGCCACCGGTCACGGCCTCGGCAATCAGTGTTACTAGAGAGCTTCTATGTAGGCCGTAGCTGAGCCACACCATGGGGGGATCGCATGTGGCAACTTGGGAGTCCATAAAAGATGTGAGCGGGAAGGTAGGCTATTATTTCAATGTAGGTGCATCTCTACGGAAAGTTCAAAGGTTCGACAAGAAAGACAGCTGTGGCAGTGTGACAGCCAATTGACCTCTAACCCATAATCCCACAAGGCTATTGTGCTTATAAGTGGACCAGTTATCCAGGATATCCTCCTTAAACATGCCATCAAAAAGAGCAGTTGTTTGTGTCAAATTATTATTCTTCAGCTCAATAGGATAAGTATAGCAGGATAAGTAGAGCAGGTAGCGTCATGGCATAGTGCTTCTGTAGAGATTTCGGCTGGTGGTTATATGGGCAGTGCCTCAAAAGTACCCTTTGGCACACCTCTGGGCTCTCCAAGTCTCTTCGGGAGAATATGGAAACTTGGCGTCTCTCACCCCCCCACCCACCCAATGGTTTAGTCTCCATTGGATACCTGAACCAAGTCACAATAAACAAATGTGAAGACTTTCAAAAAATCTACAGCAACTCAAGGTGGTTTTCATTCCCCTTTATCGGCCCAGGCCCATCTAACAATTAAAACAACCGAACAGAACAGACAGTTCATATCGTGTTTCCTGCCCCCCGGTGGAATGGCGTTTGGTTTTGCCCAGGACAGCAAGCCCCCAGCCCTGATCCAAGAACTCCTTGTCTCCCGTTTCAGTGGCCTGTCAGTTTCACAGGCCAGAAATGGAGACTGTAAGGCCTCTAGCGGCGTGAGGACAGGGCCAGGCTTCATCTTACTGGATGTGCTACACACTCTCCTGTGAGAGTCTGCATCCTTAACAGCTCGAGCGTGCGAGGAAGCTAGCAACACAAAACAGAGTGGGTCAGGGGGTGAAGGGGCACGATTGTATATCAGCTTAAGTGCATGCAAGACACAATGAAAGAATTTACGCACTAATGGGCTTGCAGGATGAATCTGTTTGTTCCCCCAAAAAAGAATGTTTATATTTTGAAAATAGGAAAAGCTAAGTCAGTGAGGTGAAGATGTTTACCTTTAGACCAGTGCGCACGTTTCTGTTGTAGATTGAGTTAGGACAGTTAATTTAATGGAAACAGATTGGGTCCTCCTGACAATGATTCTCATTCACATTTATACAGCCTTGGTTCAGACCTGTCTGTGTTCACGATGGCAGTTGATTAGTTTACCAGCATCTTGTGAAAGCTGTAGTCAGTATAGGAACACTGATTATCATCTTAGCATTGCTATCATATCGCCTAATTGTGCACATCATAATGTAAAGGTCCCTGGCTATTGTACATATGTGTTGCTTTTCGCAATGACCGATTAGTGGAAGCCGAGCTTTGAAACCTGCAAGTAGAACTCCTAGGTGCAATTCTAATGCACTTAATCTGAAATGTGCTCCTGAAATAAACTACTTCACATAGCTACTTCATAAGCTTAAGTGGGTCCAATTCGACAGACTCCGCTTAAATAGTTGTTAAATACAGTTTACCCAGAACATTTTTCCTCCACCACGGTGCATGGTACATGGTGGTTTTGGTAAAGAATCACCGTGAAGGACCCATGACGCAACCTTATCAGTCCACCAGTAGCACGGCAGTTAACACACTCATAACCCGATGGTTGCTGGTTCAAGTCCCAGCGGGGGCTGCTTTTGTGCCCTTGAACGAGGCACTTAAAACCGAAGTGCTCGCAGTAAAATGTTCAGCTGTGTATACGAACTAAACCGTCAGTCAGTTTAGATAAAAGCGTCGGTTAAGCTGCAGAATAATAAAAGGGTGCAGCAGTCGGAGGCCCTCGGCCCTGGCAGACCGGCGTTCCTGTGCCAGCTGGGATCCGGCTATCATCTCCGTGGAAAACGTACTCGGAGTCCAGCAGGCATGCGGTGGAAGTGTTTTCCAGCAAGAGAGCATATCTGATATGTCAATATGATTATTAGGGGTCAGAGCAATATCCTTCACTGGTATGTCTAATAATTCTGGGGGTTGGCTGAATTTGAAGGATAGCAATGCCCAGGATGACTGCTGATGTGCTTTTTTTTTTTTCTTTCTTTGGGCAGATTTAGGGATTGTAGGTGTCTATGAAGGGCTCCGCTTACACGCGAGGTGGGAGTTTGGGTCAGCAGGCAAAAGGCCGCTCTGTAGGATTGATGAGGTGCCGCCAAGCACTCGGTATGTCCGTCCACACGTGTCCGCAGCTGCATCGTCGCCTGCCTCCTAGCCAGATGGGTCGCAGGCAGGTATTTCCTCATGGTGACCTGGTCTCTGCTCAGCACACAGGGGTCCCCACTGACAGCTCAATCCCTCTGGTTTTTCTGTGTCTGCATACGGCACTTGTAGACAGATGTTGCTAAACATGTGATTCTGGTTTCTGACAACAGAGGGTGCTCTTCTCACAGTCCTCACTGTCCAACTTGAAAGGGCAGCTCTCTGCGTCCCTCCACTTTTACCTCAGTGATGTCACTCTGCCGCCGTGTGCCTGCCTGGTCTCACTCTGCTGTCACAGAAATGGTTTATATGGGTGTATGAACTCTATCGCCCCCGGCTGGGCTCGCAGAACCATGCTGCTTTTGGGAATGGATGGACACAGCTGTCCAAAATGTCCCTGACGTCAGGAGTGAATCGATAAAGAGTCCCGAAGCGTCGTGAGTCCAGAAGAAGCGTATTGCCTGCTTGTTTTGGGCCCATCGCTTCAGACTGCGCCGCGGAGAGCTTATAAGTCATGCCCTGTCTTATCTGCTGGCCCAGGTCCTAGGTCATGTGCTCTCACTGTGTGCCACGTAGCTACAAGGTCTTGCCCCACAGTCTGTGCTTGAGTGTCGTCCTTGTTACCGTTATAGGTAAAGTGGCCCCCTTCGTCACACCAACCAATGTCGTCCAGATAATGAAATTCCCACCAGGGGGAGGGGGAAGGCCGTCGGAGACTGACACCACAAGGCAGAATGAAGAGATTTGGCTTCTGGCCGTGTCTCATCAGTGCCATAAAGTGGCCTATATTAAACTCCTACGCAATTCCTGAAGGACTTCTTAAAGGGCCTTCTTTATGTATAATACTTCTGCTGATAAACATTAGCTGTTCTTAACTCTCATTTTCTTGTTTTTTTTTATATATTTCTCCAAAGGAAAACTAGCGCGTCTCATAAACAGAAAACATTATTTGCATCCTTCGTGATTAGACACCTTTAGCTCAGGTACGGCCACTACGACTGGTGTTTAAAGAAATGGTGCTGGGGTCGTTTTTCGTTTGGCAGAAGAACCATGGAAGGAAACGTGCTCTGTTATCTGTGCAGTGGTACAAGCCCATGAGATGTTTACAGCTTTGGCAGCTCAGGCATGAACCAAGTCTGCTTCAGTCATGCCACCACCAGAACACAGCACCAAACCATGGCTCTCCTCTGCCGAGTCCCGTTCCTTCCCTCCTCGTAAACATTCCAGCGGATGCTGTGAGGGAGTGGGCGCCCATCCTCCCCGCCTTCCTGGTTTGAGGGAAAACTCTCATCACTCACTGATTTATAGGCCAGCCTGTGTCTCCTAGGGGACCTGAAAGCTTTTTTTTTTCTCTCAAATCTGCTTCACCCCTAAAAAATTAAAAATTAAAATCCATTTCTGTTTCCTTCCAGTGTCAGTAGTGTAGGTCTTTTGGACGGCGAGAGGAGAAAATAAGCATCTCTCGGTCCGCCAGCAGCTCCACATGGGCCAACGAAACAACAACAGACGGATGGGTCTGTAAATCACTTGAATGGTGGTTGGGGGGGGGGGGGTGTATGACTAGTTGAAGAATCTCACAGGTAAGAAAATGGAAGGGTTAGCTAATTGAAACTGGGATTATGCTCACCCCAGGAGTCAAGGATCAGCATCTTATGGACCCTCAGCGAAGTAATTGCACATGTTGGTTTAATTAATGGCTGGATTAGCCGGATTGTCAAATTTACTGTAAACAAAAGTCTCCCTTGACAGCCATGCTCCCTGTAGAGAAAGGGTTCCTTGAGGGCGCCCCCATCATGCTTGCTGAGAGAGTGAGCCGTTTGGGCTGTCTGGGTCCTGGGTCCTAATTGATAACAGCGCTCTGCTGGAGTTGAACCGAGGGTCTCGGGGAGTCGGTGGCTCCAGCGCGGCTCATTGACGCATCGCGCGGCGCACATGGCCTGCCGTGTCACATGACGATGGTGCCGCGGAAACCGGCGGGAAAAATGATGTGTCCCCAGGGAGACACTGTTTCTTGAACAAAGTGCCATGCTTGTCTTGAGGGCTTTATTTCCCGGCCTTATTTATAATATATATGCTGGATTGTGTCAGCGCCTTCTGGATAATGCTAGTGACAGCAGAATTGTTGGGTGGAGGAGAAACCTCACTACAGAATATTGTAAGAAAACACATTAATCACTGTAGCCAATTATAATGAAAGGAACATTGTGAAGTAGCTTTAGGTACAATTAATCCGAGTGTCCTGTTAAGCCAATCAGGCTCTAAAAATACATGAGCAGTGCCACGTGGTCTCGCAGTCCCTGTCTCTCGTGTATCAACCTCACCCTCCCATTGGCCAGCTGTTCAGCTCGAGGTGGGCGGAGCTCCTCGGCTCGGAATGACGCGGTGATTTGGGGCCGGTACCACAACTTTAAGGATGTCCGATAGAGATCCTTCAATGAAACCTAAAGTAAACACCATTGGTGAGGTTTTGAGAAGAAGCATGTGTAGGCTGCCCGTCAACATGAGTCAACATCCTCCGATGAGTCCTGAGTGTGGCGAAGGAGAACGGCAGGTATCCTGGGACAATGATGCAGGGAGCCTGGCTCTCTGTGTGGATCGTTGGTGTATACCTTTGTAAAAGCGACTCGAGCGTACGAGGGTGGTGGCTCACGTGTTTGATCTGGCCATGCACAGGCCATGGGCTCTCGATGGTGCTCAGGTCAGGTTTAAGGGGCCCGCCTTCTGTTGTAGCAAGAGAGAGCGTCTAATTGGGTTCACAAAACCGCCTTCCCTCTCCGCTTCACTGCCCCGCCGGACCCGCGCGAGCGCTCAAGGTCGGACAGGATGGATCCAGGTCACTGCGCCACGGCGCCTCCTAGAAGGAGAGAGACCTCAGCATGCTGCTTGATTGATCCTTATAGCCGCTTTCCCTTTGAATGCTACCCCAGCAGGTCAGACAGACTTCCAGGTCGATATACGACCGGGTCCAGAGGCTCCATTGGTGTCCCTAATGATGTCTGTCATTAATATGATTGAAGAAATGGCTAAGCGAGAAATGGTCACTGAATTGTAACCGTTGGAACAAAAGAAAGTTCCTCAAACTCGGGAACTCTAGCAAAAGAACCATAGGAGTAAGGGAACATGTTTGTATGGCGACCCGATGCTGATAATGGTGGAGGGCCTTGGAAAGGAACTGCGATATTTCTACAAGAACCATGCAGCCTGCTACTGCTGCCCACTCTGGAGAGAAACTCTACTTTGTAGATCTAGGCAGTGGGCCTGTCATTACTGACAGGCAATGTTTTCTCTGGGACTATGGGTAAGCAGTACCAGAAGTGGGTGCCATGGTCAATCAAAGCAGCCAATATTCCTCTATTTATTTCTCCTGTGCTTTATTTATTTGGATGTCGTTGCCATATACAGTCAAGTTCCAGATTATAATGTCATTTGTGGCATTTTTACTTCATACGAAGTATTTCCAGTACCATGTCGTCACTGAATTACCTGAGCAGCATATAGTCTATGGCAATGTGAAATTCTTAACTCCTTTTTGTTCGTGGTACTGATTTTAAAAGGTATTTTAATATGGCAACAGAGAGAGAGCGATGTAATATATTGTTGCCATAAAAGTCCTTTTAAAAGAACTGTGTTTTGTTCAGTTCTGACGTTCAGAAATTTGGCCTAGTCTGCTTCTCATAAGCTGTCAGTCTTACGGCGGAGAGGGGACTCCCGCCACAGGAGGGAGCTGTGTAGAAAACGCATGAAATGGGTCATGGTACGTGGTGCTCAGATGCAGTCCCGAGCCCAGGCTGGTAACAGAACGGCGGAGCTGCTGCATTTTCACGGTGTGCTGGTGAGGTCTGTGCAGCCACCTGCTGGAAATCTCTGGAACTCTGATCTGCATTTTACTTACTTAGCAGACACTCCAATGCGGCATACGATTTGAGAAGGTAAGGTCAGACGGTCACTGAAGCGATTGGGAGGGGCTAAGGGCCATGCTCAGGGACTTAACGGTGAAATCACTCTCGCAACTTTGGGATTCGAACCAGCGACCTTTCAGTTGCAGGCAAACCCTCCTAACCTGCTGACTTGTTCTGCAGCTGGGTAGATGCCTCCTGTAGCTAAACAAGTAGAGCATCATGCTAATAATGTAAAAGTTGTGTGTTTCAATCCCAGAGAGTGAACATAAAAATTGTAACTCTTCCCTCGACTCTAAATTTCCTTCTGGATGAATAAAGTATCTCTATCTATCTAAGCTGCTTTTGATGAATGTGTCAGACAAATGAATAAAAATGTACATAACTGCATTTTTGGAATTTGGTCGTCAAATTACTTGGTCCACTGTTTTGTCTGACCGCCACACATCCTGAATTCAAACACTGACTCCATAAGGATGATGAACAAGCGTGGGGGGGCTACCTGTTGGGGGATGAGGAAGGCATGTCCTGAATTTCAGCGAAACTGGTTGAAGACTGACGTACCAAAGTGCTTCTAAATTATTGAAATGGTCCCTTAAGTCACGCTGGTGGTTTTTAATAGGCCAGATAGCCTTTCAAAGACTGTAAAGGGGTGTGCTGGGGTGGTAGGGGTCAGGGGTGATGGTATACTTGTGCTGCTGGACTGGGACGCCTTGCTGCTGTGCTCTTGAACTTTAACTCTTGACTCAAGTCCAGAGATGAACTGCTTCCTGTATCCTTATGCATGGCTTTTTTTTTCTGTGTTTTAACCCCTTCTGACCTCATCCTGGTTTATCACCAATCCTGTGTACCCTGAAGAACCCTCAGACTGTCATCCATATTGTGACCCTCTGAACTGTAATCCAGACACTGTGCGTGCGTGCGTGCGTGTGCGTGATTGTGAAAGTCCTTGTGTCCCATGAGTACCAGGAGTCGCAGTCTATTCCTGCATGTGCCGCCCGACACCATGGTTGGGGCAATGATGACGCACAGTGAAACTCAGTCGCATCACCATGAACAACAGCAAACAGCCCCCCCCCCCCTTCAGGTCGCTCCACATGGTCAGTGTGCATCAGAATCCTCTGCTGGCATGATTTTGCAAAGGACAACCAGTGGGTTCCATGAGCTATGGAGTGCAGAGGCTCTGGTAGAATAGCTAAGCCAACAGATAGTTCTGTTCCTCTTTTGGGCCCTGCAACACTGCATTGATTGATCACCACAAGCCATTCAAGAAGAGCACAGTCAACATGACGTGTGCATACTGTCAAGTCAATGGGACGCTGCAGAGAAATATGAGCAGCCCGTTGATAATTAACAATTAGTCCCAACATTGATTCCCTCCACTGTTCATCTCTATCTTTTTTTCTTTCCCGGTCCTTTGCTTGCTTTCAATATCAGTTAAGGCTCTGAGCACGGCCAGGTCCACAAGAGGTTAATTGTTCCGTGTTTCTGGCTTTTAACTTCTCCAGCATGAGAGGATAGATGAGGTACTTTCTCATCATATTCAGTGGAAACATGTTGAGCAGAATTGGACCAGAATACTAAATAAATCAAAGTTTTTTTTTTTTTTCAGTTCTCTATTCACTGGGGTAGTAATTGAAAGCATATTTCAGTAGTGGGACCAGGAGACTGAGGAGATTTGCTGCAAACCTCTCCGGACACCCTGTTTGTGCTGCTTCGCAGCGGGAGGGGGCATGTGGGGTTTCAGGGGGTTTCAGCCCAAAGGGACTTGCACCCTGCCAGCGCCTGAGTGTCTTTAAAAGACCTCCTCCCGTCCCGGGAGACAGAGGGTCACCTGAAGGTGCGCTCATTAATCTACGGCACATATGTCAAACTCCAGGCCCGTCGGCCACATCCGGCCCCCAGCACAAGTCCTTACGGCCCACGAAACAATTTTGATGTTGCATTAAAATTGGCCTGGGAACAGAGGTGCAACAGTACACAAACTTTGCGGTTCGGTGCAAACTTCGGTTTTGGGTTCATGGTTCGGTGTATTTTCGGTACAGCAGTTATAATTGTTTTTAAATTGTTTATTACTAAAACTACAGAGCCAGTGATATGTTAGGTTGTTTACGGTACAGCACGGGTGTCAAACTGCAGTCCTGGGGGGCCGGAGCCCTGCACATTTTTGGGTTTCCCCTCGTTTAACACACCTGATTCAACTCCTTGTGCTAATTACCACACAGCTCTTGATCAGAATCATTTGTGGTGGAACAGGGAAAGAACTAAGATACACAGGGCTCCAGCCCCCCAGGACTGCAGTTTGACACCCCTGCGGTACAGGTTCGCAGTTCTCTGTGTCTGTATTATTAGAGGCCAGTTAAAGTTGCCGGAAGTGTGGCCGTGAGTTATTACAACTTCTGGCGCAAACACAGCTAGGAACAACTGTAAACCAAAGGCAATGTGTCTGACGTTGACATGTATGAATAATGAAACCAAGAGATGCTTATTTTATTAAAAATAATAATGAAAAATCATTTTAAAAAAATTATATAATATCCATAATATCAATCTTAATTAACTAAATCCCATGTTCTGTCTTTCCAAGTATGGCCGCTTTTCTGTAGCGATTAACATGCTTCTTAATGTCATGCTGGTGTACTCCTCACATGTCCTGTTTACACTTGGTTTTAAAATAAGTCTTGGGCGATCGGATCACAAGTGGCGAGTGCTAAATACGTGTAAACAACCACCGAGATGCATTGTGATCTGATCACTCAAACCATTTGCCAAACCAGTTAAGCCCTAGAGGTGCTTAACCTCAAAACGTGTTGAAGTCCAGTTGAATAGCTTTTAACTAGTGACGTCTGGATGAAAACTATTCTATGCAGATATAATCGTCCTTACTGGTGCCTTTGATTGGCATGTTGATATGAAACATATTGCCATTGAGTTTTCATTAAAAGAACACAGTAAATGTACAGTGGCTGCCAAAGCATGTATATTTCATTTTTTGGGTTTTTTGCAGGTCTCAGGGACCGGGCCCCAGTCCAGAACACTAATGCCCATTACTGGCAGTGAGAATCTCTTTAGTGGTGAAACAGAACTCTTGTTTTCTGTGTTCTTGCTGAAGTAAGTTTTCACCACTCATCACTATCACCAAATGCATCAGTGCAACCTTTGTCTGAAAGCCTAGATATTTTTCTTTGAGGTGGGTCCCGCCTGGCACCGTGTCCGTGATCCTGAGGCTCTGTAATACCAGCTCACCAGGGGGGGCCAAGCAGCTAGATCAAGAAGAGGGGCGTGTCCTCTGACAGGGCCCACCTTATCTCAGTCTGTCACGTCAGCACTCAAGTCAGCTGTCATTTTTGCCCTTTTGGTTGTTTATTATAAACAGAGTACATATACCCATCATATACTGCATAACAACAGAAAACAAGCAAGTAATCTTATAACTTTTAATCAGTAAATGTTTGCTGTGTATAAATGTCTCATTATGCAATAAACCATTCCTGTATAATTAAAAATACCCATATTCTCCTTGCAGGAAGAGGAGCATTGCATTTCACTACACAGTAGTACAGTGTACAATGGTATGTGACAAATCAAACTTCAAACTGACATAGGGGTGGCTCAGAATCTAGCACTGTTGCCTCATGCTTTCAGGGTTGTGGGTTTGAACATCCACCTTCACTCCACTCTGTGTGTAAAGTTTGCATGCTCTCCCTGTAGTGCGCAAGTCCCCTTTGGCAACTCCGATTTCCTCTTGCAATCCAAAAACATGCAGCTAGGCTAATTGGTGTCTCTAACGTGCCCCTAGTGCGTGAATGTGTGTGCGAGTGCATGTGCCTTGTGATGGACTGGCATCACGTCCAGGGTTCTCAACAGCCTTGCGCCCTGTGATGGACTGGCATCACGTCCAGGGTTCTCCCCAGCCTTGCGCCCTGTGATGGACTGGCATCACGTCCAGGGTTCTCCCCAGCCTTGCGCCCTGTAATGGACTGGCATCACGTCCAGGGTTCTCCCCAGCCGTGTGCCCTGTGATGGACTGGCATCACGTCCAGGGTGCTCATTAGCCTTCTGCTGCATCAGATAAGCTCCAAGCCCCTCAGTGACCTTAACCAGGACAATTCTGCAATTGTTCTTAGCTGTAGTTGCCTTTCTTTATGATGACTGTAGGAAACTAGCTGAAAAGGTTGCTGCTGAAATGCCAGACATTTTGTAATAGACATCCTAGAGACCTCCTATAGTTTCCTAGACTTCCTAGGGATTCTGGATTGGACACCTGTGGATAAAAGGAAACAAGGAAAGCATTTTAATATACTCTACAAAGTGGGTGTTTCTCAGTATCAAGAACATAAAGATCGTATTTGTGGTCTTAGCAAGATTGGTCTTACTAACTTGCCTCCCAAGAACAAAATTGGGCTACAGTGAATCATGGGATTGTTCTCATTTGGTTAGGATGCAACTGATGTATATCATTGATATTTGGGCCAGGGCAACAATGACATCTGGGGATTTTTACCATCATCTGTGCTCTGTCCTCTGTTCTTGAGTATTGCAACTGATCTGTGGCAATGGAAGATGATGTAAAACGGGTACACGAGAACTCAAGTACCATCAAGTACACGTTGAGAAACGCCCAATGAGTCTCAAGCTTCGATGTATGTTTGTTTTGCTTCTTTTCCCCTATTTGCTTTCCCCTCCTTAAAGCACTGGTTTTGGGCGTCGTGTTGGTCTTGTCCAGCCAGGCTCGGTCTGCCAGTGTGGCCTTTTAATGCATGTGTGTGTTTGGGGTTTTCCACAATAAGGAAATGCATTTCGCTCTTACGTCGGTTCGGGCTTTGCATGTCACTGACGAGTGTGACGGCTCAGTGGCGAGAGAATGCGAGGGTGTGCCAGCCGTTTCACAGCACTGATATGTAGAATCTTGAAAGTGAGGAGTGGAATCTTGAAGTCAATATGGTATCTTAATAGGTCGCCAAAGAGGTCGCTGGAAGACAGGAATAATATGGACGGGCTTCTGGTAATGACACAGGCAGCTGAATTCAGAACTAGCTGTGGGGGAGTTTATGTGTAAAATCAGAATGAATATCAGTGCAGTAATCAATGTCAGATGTAACCAGAGCATGTACAAGAATAGCAGTGCTATTTAATGTAAGGGATATGTGCAGACAATTGATATGGCATAGATGAAAATATGCGGAGTGAGTTATATTATTAACACAAGCTTTGAAAGGTAATGTACTGTTCAGGATAACACCAAGACTTTTAACCTGAGGGGACGGAAGAACAATGAATTTGTCAGTTGTTAAAGAAAAACTGTCAAGTTTGATTTAAGCAGTTTTAGTACCAATTAAGAGAACCTCTGTTTTATTACTATTAAGTCTGAGAAAATTAAATGACAGCCAAAATTTATTCCATGTATTGGCATGATCTGGTATGTTGACAGCTGTCACACTGGCCAACTTTAGTCACATCGGTCCAAACAGCTAGATTGCGGGACTGTGCTCTCTCTCCCTCTTCTTCCATCATCAAGACATTTATATGTACTGTTTAAATTACATTTATTATTCATACATTCTATAGGCACTGTTTCAATCTTATTATTCAAACAATGCCTTTGAAGAGGACTGGGGGAAAAAATCCATTTTTCCAACAGTGTGTTGGGATTTTTCAATTTTTCATCTTTTCACTCTCTCTATGGAAATTACTGGAAATAACTGTAGAGGGCTTTGGGAATATTTTGTTTTCCAGTTAAATTAGGTTCTATTTGTTGCAACATTCATGTCATGAAATGAAATGTTTCATTTCAATTTTATCATTAGTGTCATGGTGGGCGGGCTTATTAGGCTCTCAGCTGAACAAATGTACAGTGATATCAGTTTTATGTGTGGATGTCTTACATACTGTATAGACCACAGGACTGAAGTGATTACACTTCTCCCCTCTTCCTGCTCACCAGATTAGTCTGGTCACCTTTAGTTTAGTCTGAATGTAATCATTATAACATCCTTAACTCTCAGTGTTTACGATCTTAGTGTATTAAACCTCAGAAGAATTTTCCCTTCGTCATAATTTATTTATTTATTTTTGTTGTCTTGGGGGTTGATTGATGGATGCCAAAGGATGCCTTTCCATAGCAGCTGGGCCCTGGGTGAGGGCTCTGGCAACTGAGAAACCAGAGCAGAGCCAGGAACCCTTGCAGTTCTTATCACCGCACATTTGAACATCTGAGTCAAACGTTACCATTTCAACAATATGGTTCATTTTATTTACTTGATTTTGCTTATTTTATTTGTTGACCTGACTGGCTGCTTGATGGGAAAATTCAACATCAGATTAGCACTGTACTGCTGAATAACATCATAACTGACATCAACTTTCACTCTACGGGTGACTTTTTTCTGTAGCGAGGCCCCAGCTGTAAGTGAATGTTCTCAGTATATGGTTTTCTGCCTACTTTACTACAGTGTCACCAAGGCAACAACAACCGAGAGAGGGAGGGAGGGAGGGAGGGAGGGAGGGAGGGGTCGATATCCAATCCTAAGGAGATCAGACCTGGTCAGCCTTGTTGACAACTGTACTTTTTGATTCAAAGAAGACCAGGCCAGAAATGGAAAGCTTGCAGGGGACCAGGTTAGATCAGAACAAAGAAAACATTTCATAGAAATGATGATGTGGATTTGGAATGATCTTCATAGTAAATTTTTGCATTCATTCAAATCAGCAAGAGATCAAATTCTCTAATATTTCCCATAATTCTCATCATGTTTGCTTCCCAGATTAGTTGCTGTCCCTGCAGTATAAGGTAATGTAATGTAATGTGGCCCAATTCAATCCATGCTTGGGTCTGTGGGACATTACAGTCTTGTATTAAAGTTGGCCTGTAAGGACAGCCAAGGCTCATATTGGCAGGAAGCACCATCTACCAGCATCACCTTCCCAGCAGCCCCCGCTTTGTTCCAGTCTGGTCAGACCGTATCAGTGCTACTGCTATGGATGGTGCTCTGTAGTTCCCAAAACAGGCCTTGACTGCAGGTCAGCTCAGGCATATGCTATAACATGTCGCTCGTTGCCTTAATGTGATTTTAATTCATCTCTGGGCCACATTGTCACACATTGTAATGTTCTGCAGTAATGTAAATAAGTAGTTAAAATGTCACAGACCTCAGGACAAGAACAGTCCACTCTCACGTGTAATCTTGGCTCTTTTGATGTCCCTTGGAAGGGGATCCAACAAGGATCTGATGAGTTCCTTTCTGATAGTAGGTAGCAGGACATTTAAAAAAAATAGCATGAGGGATAGAAGAGCTTAAATTCTGCAGCTGAAACTTTAATAGATGGTGCTGGGTGCGTTCCAAGACCCAAGTGCCACTGAGCTCTATAGAAGAACCCATGATAAAACTGTCTATGAATGCTATGTGTTTAAGAAACACATTCATACGACATTATAATGCATTCATAACGCATTATATACATGGCCATCAATATTTATAATAAAGCATAACACATTATAACTGTGTTTATTATGCATTATGAATGCTTTATGAAGTACTCCTCTATAATGCACTTTATTTACCTTTATGATGCAGGATGAAGCATCCTTAATTCTTATACCAACCATTTTACAACAGTTAGTTCTGCCCAAGCAATCCGATTGGAAAAGAGGTGTTCTGTGAGAGCTGTTATCAGAGTATAACCACACTGGAACATTTCACATCAGATGTATCACTCCGCTTTACAGGTGTATCTAAGAACCGTTACTTAGTAAAATTTAAATGATGCATAGTAGTTGGAAGCGAATGAGCTGTGTTGCGTTGGAATGTTTGTGTTGCTTGGCAGTAGTCAATAGTTGGCTGGTGGGAACTATTTTTTTGCAGAGGCCAGTAAATGTTTAAATAATCAAGCAAAGTATTATCTGTCGTAGCTGTTACCTTATAAATGCTATTTGATGAACTGTTATATAAAAGCAATAACATACTCAAAGTCGAGCGGTTGTACTCCAATATATCACGGCTGTAATTGTCTTCGGCACTCGGTCTGCAGCCTCGTGCCTACAACCAGATAACAGCAATAATATATTATTATTGCTTATGTTATTGCTTAATTATAATGCATTATGAAGGTATCTACTGTATAGTGCATTATTGATGAGAGCTTCATGGAGCTTATGAATTATTATAGTCAACACTATAACCCCTTATGACTGTCAGTGGAAGATGCTGTAATGCTTAATCATTTTACTTACTGTTATAATGAATTATGAAGGTATTTATAATGAATTATAAATCACAGGTTCAAATAAAGTGTTACCGAAAAGCTTATTTTTTTTAATGACTTAGAGTTAGACTGAAGACTAGGTCATGAATTGGGTCTCTGCACTTAGTGATGTCATTAAACAGAATAGCGTTTGGGAAGGTTGTTTAAGCCATCACTCTGTTACCATGCCGATGCTGCACTTTTTTTTAATGTTGGTGTGTGTTCAGTTTAGATCGCTCCCATTTCTCCCTTTTCACCTTTTTTTTCTCCCAGTTTTTCCTCTGTGATTATGGAGGAAATGGTTGGCTTTAATCTGGCTGTGCAGGCTGTTGCTCAGGGGGATTTATGGGTCTTTAATGTAATCCAAGTCTGAGGGAGAGACGTTTTTGGCTAATGGTTTGGCAAGCTGAAAGGTCACGGCACACGTCTCAGGCTGGTTGGTAACACGGATTGTTTTCGAATGTTGTTTTTTTTTTAATATGTCTTTGCTTTTTGAGTGCATGTTTTGAGCAAACTTCAATAAAACGTTTATTGAATTCAGGAGATGGTGGTTGCTTCCCAATGGATAATATAAAGTGCCCAGTAGGGTTTGTAGGGATAAAAAAAGTAGCTTAAATGAAACAAGTTGTGAAAATAAGCAAAGTCAACGTAACGTTGCATGTTTGGCACGTGTTGATGGAAAGACAAATAAGGTGTTTTCAGAGGATGGGCTCTGATTTGTATGTCTTCTGTTCTCTCAACTGGTTCATAATGGTTAGTGGGAAGAGTCTGTCCCTAAAACTATGGGCCACTCGGTGCCAATACCAACATGACTAGAGAAGGCAGCCCTTAAGTAGAGCCTTTATAGTCCGGAACGGTGACTGTGTCAATTGAAAAGGTTCTCTGCCCTATTTCATAATGGCTGATGCCAGTAATCTGTGCAAGGCCTCCGGTCTCCTCAGCCCCCCTGGGTAGGTGCTGCCAATGACCTTTATTTACTTTAACATGCCATCCATGGTTTTACCTTCATAATCACAAAAATGCACAAATTTCCCTCCCTTCTTCCTTCCCTACTGAGAAGTAATTTATGGACCATTAGACGTGCGTCAGGTTGACCTGACATTAGTCGGTATTTACTGTTGTCTTTAAATCTATTGATTCAACTTTAAAAAAGGTGATTGAGTATGAGCTTGTTTATGGAGACCCTTGACTGACAGCTTGGAATATGAAAATTAAGTGGATGGAGGAATTAAATATATCCTTGCCATAGATTTCTTCATTAAGACAGCAAAGGGGGCACTTTGAAGTGTTCTAATGACCCACTCTTGCCTTTGATTAGAAACGTCAGTGGAGCTTGGCTTGGGCTTTGTGACCCATTAGAATTAACAAGGGCTGTTGACGGGTCAGCCCAGCATTTCTGTGGAGAGCAGCGACAGGCCTCAGTACTGATGAGGATGGATTTCCTCCCTGCCTTCATCCCTGATTTTGTTTATTTGTCTCAGGCAGCCTTAGCCTCTCCTAGCTGCGCTTGTTTGTCAGTTTAGAGTCGAAATCCGGTGCCAGCATTCTCTTCTCAGCCTCTGGGTTGTGTCATTTTGAATCATTGTTCCAAGCTTTCAATGAAACTGGCCTTAAATCAACTTTGGGAGTTGCTCAATATGGGGACTGGCATGCAAGTCAAAATCTGAAATCTGAGACGTACTGAGACTGTTAACAAGAGTCTTGGCATCGGCGTGGGTTCGAAATCGTAGTTGGGTCGAGCAGATTGATTTGTCCGGATCAGGTAAAACAAGTTGTCTAGTGCCAAAGTTGGCCAGAAGAACCAGCCCTTCTCAGCTGGCCTAAACAAGGACGTGCACAAAGTCATCATCCTTCCAGGGTTGGCCAACACCTCCATCCCACAAGAACAGACAACCACAGCTGAGCCAGTCATCTTGACTCCAGGATGAGCAGCTCTGATTCCCTTAACCACCAGACTCCATCCTGACGGCATCTGTCAGCTTTCCTCATGGGAGTTCTCATTGACACACCCCGACCACCCATATAAACTTTGTTCAGTGACTTGCAATCTTTTTCTTATCCTTCTCCGCCACAAAGGCTGCAGGGGATCAGAAGCGTACAGCTATTTGTAGAGCTGGAGGATAGATTTTGTGGATCTTGACCTTCTACGGAAAGTATTTCACTCTTCACAGCTGATAGTTGCTTTCATTCACTCATTTGGGGGTTGTGGTATAGCCTTCTGGCACAGCAAATCACTTCTTTCTCATTTTTTAAGCTTACACTTTGTTCATTTACATTTTTTCCGTGGTTTCAGACTATACAGGGACAAATTGGCTGAACCTGAAAAGAAGGGTTTTCCAGTGCAACTAGGGTCCTTCTATAAGCCACAGCTAACAGTTCTGCATTGGGAACAGAAACATGTTGTATTATTACTGTTGTTTATTCCATGCAGATACTACCAGGAGATCAGAATATGAGCTGCGAGTTTGTTGAGTAAAAATCGATATGCGTCCACAACCATTAAAACACTTTGCATAAAATGCTGGAGCAGTCCAAACATCTCACGCCCAAAAGACATCCAAAGTATCAGTCAGGACAATTTTTTTTTTCTTTACTTGTGCCATCTCTAAGAATTCACAACCTATCTACTGGGTAATAAAGGAAAATAAGCAGTTCCCATAAGTAGATATGACTGTTATGCTAGTACCACATTCTAATCTAGTCAGCAGCCTTTGGCTGCCGCTGATGACATCATACTGATGAGACAACTTGCAGTTTAGAAAAGGCAAGTGGCTGTGCAGTTATACTACAACACAAATGTCTCTTTTAAAAATGTCTCCATGCTTTCATTTTATTCGGGCCAGCTGTTCTGTCTTTTTTAGATCAATGTTTTTGCTTCCTGATTCATCAAAGATTCCCTCACTGTCCCCTGAAAACACAGACAAGTATGAGGGAGGAAATATGATTCTCTCAGACAGGGTAGGTTGGTCCTGTGACCTCACTATTCTGACTTTGTTTTTTTTTCCCCTGTGGTAAAAGAGAGCCTAACTTGCGCCTCAAAGCCCACCCCCTTCAGAGAGAGAGACAGAGAGGGGCCGCTTGTGAGAGTGTAAAATTGTATTTGGAAGATTAATATGCTTCCACTTGTGCCAGTCTCCATTGCTTTGAAGCATTCCTGAGCTGCCTGGTTTCCAAAAGCTGGTTTGACGTCTGAGGGCAGATGACAGCTTGGTATGATGTTGTCCATAGCCATGCAGATTAGCTGCCACTTACCTGGAGCCACTTATGGCCATTGAGACAATTGATGGTGATTTTGAGTGTAATCATGTGAAACAGCCAGCAGGATGGAGAGCAGCAGCAGACCTCTCAGGAGGGGATTTGGGTCCTGACCAGACTATCTACTTTGCCACTATGAAGGCGATCGATGCTAAAGAAGCACTCAATTTACAAATTCATTTCAGACAAGATGTCTTGTTCAGAACCTGGCCTAGATGTTCCTGCGGAAGTGTCTATGACAGAAAAGGAACTTTTCATATACTACTCGGGGGTCCATGGACTCTGGTCCAAAGCTACTAGCCTATAAAGACATAAAAAAAGGATCTTAATGAAACTTTTATTTACTCCATCCATCCATCCATTTTCTGTAACTATTTGTCCTATTCAGGGTCACGGGGGTCCAGAGCCTATCCCAGAGGCTACAGGCTCAAGTCAGGGAACAACCCTGGATGGGGCGCCAACCCATCGCAGTGTTTTATTTACTCAAATATCCAAAACAGGACATCAGGCTGTCTTCGACGCAGTGCACCCTGAATCTGCCGGCAAAAGATGTCGTGAGAAACTGGCATCTGATGGGACCTTGGGCTGTGGCTGAGTCATATGGCTCCAGAATGAAATGTGCAAAGCAGGACAAGCGTGCAGAGGGTTGGTGACCACTGGGGAAGAGCACCAGCTCAGTCAGGAACCAGAAAACAGGAAATGGGACACAGGAACCGGCCCTTGTTTAGCGAACAAGGGCCTAAGACACAGTCTGACAGATTAAAAATAAGAAAGAAATTCAAAATCTGACTTTAAAGATTAACGTAAAGGCTAATTTGCATGTTTCACAAACACAGAAAAAAAATTTATCCTGAGCAAGGTTGGCTGCTGTCTTTATATAGTTTTTTTTATAGCTTATATACCATCCTGATTATCCCCAGAGTAGACAAGGTATTGACATGTTTGATTTAGTCGCAGGCATAATAACGTATTAGTTTATATCTTTGGATTAGATTCTGTGAAGGAATCGTTATTGGTGGCGATAAGGAACCCACAATAGGTCAATAAAATGCCGGAGGAATGCTGCATCGGTAGGACATTCAGTGCTGAATTTATTTATGGGCATAGACGGGCTGAAAACATTAATATTGTTCAAATCATGTGATATTTTGTGTTGAACTTATTTTCAATGGTACTTCAATCGTTTTAACTTTATTTCTCTAATGTTTCTCAATCGGAGTCCCTGTGACAACTGCCTGACCTGCGTAACGAAAAATGAATGTCGACGGGGGAATTTAGACTCTAATTGAACCACCTAGACGTCTGTCACCTTGTTTGAAGTTGATTTCTATCACTGACTCACGGACCCTCATTTAGGTCTGGATGTTTCTAAGGTCAGTTGAAGGAGTGGCTTGTTGTCATAGCTGTATCACACCACCTTGCCTAATCTGTAGAGGGTAAAGTTACACAGTATAATCATTGGAGGCTGAGGTTATCTCAGTGTAACCCAACTCATTTCTTGTCCCTTATCCTCAATCACGAAGGTATCCCTGACATCAAAATCCTACTCGAGTAGAAAGAAACTGCTTTTTGCTGAAATGAAAATAGACCAAAATGGCTGAGTCTTAAAACACAAAACATAACAGTATTTTCTTTCACTCTTGGATGTAAAATGGCCATGTGGTTTTTTTCTGAGTAAAATGGAAAAAAATGTGGGCTTTTGTAGTAGTGATTATGATGCTGATCCTGGATCTTCCAGGGTTTTTCCTGAATTTAGTATTTTGGCTACCTGTACACACATGAGATGGAAGTGAGCATGAAGACCTGGGTGGACAACAAACAGCAAAACTCAAGCATCACCAGCACAGCAGCGTTGAGGTTATATGAAGATCCTCCAGTCATTTTATTCATCTTTATTTTTGCACTAATGACTGACATGTGGTTTCATGCAGTAGTTCTTGCATGTGGAGACTACGGCTGGAATCCAGCAGAATGTGGCACATCATGCGTCACTTATTTGGGTATTTTGTGTAACTCAGGGAGCTGTTAAAAGAATGTTGGACGGTTTTCAGTAAAGCCACTTTGTCAAAACATTTTTTTTTCCCACCATACTGGGTGAGGTGCTAACATATCTGGTACACACCAGACCCTTGAGGTCCATTACTCTTCACAGGAGTGGGAGGCCGAAGATGGCTGGCCATCAAAGAATGTGCCTCTTCTGACAGGCTGGTGCAAACACTCCCCTCTGATCTTACACCCGCGCCTGCGCTCCGACCGCAGGGACACAGCACTGCTGACCAGGTGCAGATCCATCTAGTGGAGCAGCGCTGGATTTTTACTGTCTTATCTGGGTGGAGAAGATGCCCTTTCCCGATAGGGTGTGTTCCCCCGAACTTGCCTAGAGCTAAACCATCACTGTCGTGCCCCCCGCCCCCGCCCCGCCCTCTCCTTTCCTCCCTGCTTTCGTCTGTTACGGCTTCCTTCTCACCTCTTGCATCCTTCAGTCTGACCCTCTGCATATGGGTAATGAGGCCGTTGAGGCACAGAGAACCCATAACTCATCTCCTTTATGAGCTTGGCGGAGTCTTCGCTGCGTGAAGGGCATGCTGGCATGAAAGCCTGCCCCCCCTTGCCCCCGCTATCCCTTGCTCTCATTATTCGGTCATTAGTTGGTCTCCTCCCCCTCCCCCAACTCCAGCCAGACTGAAGGCTGACACCTCTGCCCTCATCTCATTAATAACAGCCTTTTATCAATAGGTGTTGAATGTTGTTTTTAAATTTATAGTGTGTGAAATCAGTCTGACGTTTCAATAGGGTTACATTTGTTAGCATTTATTCTTGGATGTCGAGCTGAATTTCCACGATAGTAGATGTGTATTTGGAGATATAGGAGGACACGGCAATGTATAGTAATTGTTTCTGGGCTCATCCCACGGAAGAGTACCTTTGACAAGCCATTCTTTATCTGGACATCTTAATCTGGCATAGTAGAGGGTTAGGAGCTTCCCAGGGACCCAGAGTGCTGTATCCGGAGCTTCCCTGGGCCACTCCTCTGCTCCAGTCATTTCTCCCAGGCTGCAGTGAAGTTAGTTCCTTGCATCTGAAAGCTATCATATGCTCCCTAACAATCATCCCCATGCCCTTTCCTTCCTGAGTCACACGTCCTGGGAAGCACACTGGAGCCATTGGGCTCTCTCTGCAGTCTGGCGGATCTCTCGTTCGCTCACTTGGCCCGCAGTGATTTTTCAGTTGGCACCCAGCGGAGAATGTGCAAACCCATGGGCCACAAACCCTGGACCTCAAGCGTCCAGTTCCAGTCCTTCGCCTGCTCTGGCTAGCCCGACCCGTCTGGGGAAAAATGACAGGCTCAGATTCCAGACGAAGGAGACAGAAACCAAATCCTGATAACGCAGCCAACTAAACTCAACATCGTGCAGGAAAAGAATGGGAGCAGCGTTTGACAGGATGACGGATTTTCGCTTGTCGTGCACGTCTTAAGACAGTCCGTAAGCGCCTGTTTGACCTTGGAAGTGAGCACGCTCCGGTGTTTTGGGGTGGGTTTTGGGGGCAGATTGATGGAGGTTGCCTGCTGCTCACCTCAACGCCCCACTCTCTCCCAGCTTCGCACTAAAAAAAACCCAGGTCCTGAGCATGACAAGGAACGCCAAGAATTGGGGAGAATCCAACATGACCTCCAGTAGCCTTCACGTGTTCCTGTTCTTTCTGCTTTTGTGGAAAGAGGCTTTTTTATTAGTCATTATTGATTTTGCAAAAGATACTAATTCTGATGATGATGGGCTCTGAAACCTGGCAGATGTATCCAAAAATCAATTAATAAATCTTCATTACTGGTTATAGTATCATGGTCAATTTATTTGTCCATTATGACTGGATATTTCACTTTAAGGTTCAATCACAGTTACTTTGCTCAAGGAAGGCAGCTCTATGGATGGATGATGGATGGATGATGGAAGGGACATGGTTGAACAGCAGGGCACTTAAAAAGTGACTTAAACTGCTTCACATCCTTAACTATCATGCTAATGTGGCTGCTCACTTAGTGCTTGTTTATGCCGGGCACGCAACAATAGTGCTTCCCTACCAGGATCATAAGACCAGGCAGTTGATGATAGTGACAGCCAGTCTAATGTGTGTTATGTAGGAGCATCTCATTCCTTTCTCCACCTCTGACCACATCTGCTGCTTGACAGTTCCGGAATATATGCACGAGAAGCTTCAGACCTTCCTCTAAGATCATGTAACTATGAAGAGTGGACTTCATATCATGAGAAATTTGAGGTACTACAACTGTAATACCACTCCTAATGACACTGATTGTCTTGTTGAACATAGACTTAAGAAAAAAAAAATACGTAACGTAATTTCCTCTGGGAAATCACTGGAAAATAACTCCATTTTCATACTGGATATGTTTTTTTTTACGCGTTTTGTCCATGTCCCATAGGAACCAGGGGTGTGTCACACGATTTCAGTGTTTCTAATACTATGGCCTTTCATTGACTTTCACCAATAAATCACATTATACTGATTAAAATTCCTTTTTTAAAAAAACCAAATGTGAAGCACTGTGCTTTGCTGTCAATAGAGGTACTAAACAGACACGATACCGACCCCCCCAAACCAGGCTGAATGTATTTAACTTTATGGATTTAGCTTGTGAAGGGGAAATGTGATATTGCTGTTTTAAACCCATCCACCCGAAGAAGCATATAAGCCTGATGAAGACGGTCACATTATGAGTCTAACTTTGCCATTCGGTGGATCAGAATGGCGCATTGCTCAGTGTCTGATTTTTATTGTACCTTATGGTTGAAGATCCGGCTTATCCCCATAACTTGCCATGAGTCTCCGTCTGTGATTTTGTGTTATTATTGTCCCTGATTTTGCAGGTAGCAGTGCCTCTCTAGTGGATCCTCCTTTTCCATCCCTCTGCTCTTCTCGGAACCACTCCGGCCCCGATAAAACTCTTTGCACACAGCAGTCAGTCTCCAGCACCGTTGTCCATGGTCGGCTGTCACCTGTTGTTAATATTTGTCCTGTAATCCATGCTGTACGATGTCAGCAGTTCAAAAGGGCGCTGTTAGTATTTTTGTCGAATTCAATTAGCATGAGATTCATGGAGGCTCGCAGATCCCATTTCAAGTTCCCAGGTTTTCCAAAGCAAATAGGATTTGAGGGGTCTTCACGATCGGCTTTGGGAGGGGCAGGATTAGCCAGTTTTAAAATGGGCGGGGGGGGGGGGCAAAAGGATGACACCATGT
>JAODLC010000021.1:4457697-4479134 GCA_026781145.1 Hippopotamyrus pictus | reverse complement strand
AAAATAAAGCATGTCAGCTTGAACTCTGAAGGTCAGATCTTTATCATAGCCGCTGGCCACTTTGGAGCCCCATCATGGGGGTTTATAGGAGTCTTGCACCCCCCCACCCCCAGGGGACGTGGCACTGCCATCTCACAAACCAAACTCTTAAAAATAGTCCAGTACTAAACCAGTGGGAACAGTCCTGGAGAAAATGACGCTCGCATGCAAAATCACTGGGGATTGTTTGCCTGCAGTGGATCACTTTACATAAATACGCCTTGTGTAGTGTGGGGAATATGTGGCAGGAATGAACCAGGGACACAGACATTTATATACACTGAGCAGTGGACAGGGGGAGTTGATGACCAATTCCTGAAGGTACAAACTGAAAAGCTGCTCTGTGACATCACTCCGTGATTATGTAGTTTTTCTGTTTCCATGGCAACCAAAAGGGAATAAACTCCATCAGATGATGAGACCATTTTAGGGATATGCGGCAAACCCCACTCTTGCGTTCCTACTTTTTTTCTAGTTGTTTTTTAATGCCTGATGGTTCTGTCCATGCACTTTTTGTGTGATAAATTTTACACTTGGCTTTAGAAACATAAGTAAAATGCTCTTGCTTTGCCCAAAATACCCAATAATTTTTTTAAAGATCTGGTCTTAATCTAAATAAAATTACAGTTTAAAAACAGTTTGTAAGTGCAATAACTTATTGCGATAACTCACACAAAATATATGACAACAAAATTAAAGGCGAAACATTATTTAAAAAGTAATACAATGTAGCTTAAAGCCAACTTTTTAGACGTTCATGTACAAATTTAAAACAAACGGCAACATTTTAGCCCAGGAAAACTTCAAACGCACACAGATAAACTTCTTACAATGGATTATAATAATACTTTACAACAAATTAGTTAGGTTTTCCAGGGTTGTTTTCTCATCGCTGTATATCAATCAAATTTACAAAAAAAAGATAAGTGAAATCGCACACGTGCACACACAAAAAAGTATTATATTATTAATCTTGAACTTCTGTTGCCCTGTTTCAGTAGTATTAGAAATCGACAGGAACAGTAGAGGGAGTGTTATCTTTGAGACCATTAAAAGTGGAGTACTTATCACCTGCCACTAAGACCCAAGCCACTATGGCCCCCAGGAAGCCAAACTGAGACACAGTGCTCCATTGATTTTGTTGATTGTACTCATACAATGACAAACACATTGGAAAATACTGTCATGGTTTTGAACCTGGTGTTTAGGGCATCTGCACGTATGTTATTATTGAGGGATGGACACATCGCTGTGTTGGTCCAGGAAATTCCCATAAATACTGACCTTCACAGGAGGGGATCAATAGGCATTCTCAAAAATAGACCCTATTAGAGATGGACTATTTATGGGCTATTTATCAATAACCCCTAATCCACTGTCGCCTTATCGGTATGTGCTGTGATTTGTGGAGTGCACAGAGGACGCTGAAGTGAGGAAAGCCGTTTGAGCTCCTGCAAAGACGTGCCAAGAAATTGCCATACAGAGGAATTAATTGCCATCTGTAGTTATTATTAATATGGAGAGAGAGGAAGTAATCTGTGGTCTGCAAGGCATTATGTAGATTACACAAATTAAATTCCATACACGGGGAAATCGTCTTTCTCGGGTAAAAGGAAAAGCAAACTGTCCGGCTGATGCGGAAAGCATGCGACTCCACCCACTAAACAGAGATGCAAGGCGTGACAGGTGGCTCGGCTGAAGCAGCTTCTCACCCCTGCCCGCTTGACCGCCTTCCACGTTAGCGAGGCGAATTTGTGCCGAGCAGCTTGGCATGGGTCACACTCTGAAGCTAACAGGGCCATAGGGCAAAATTATCACCAAAAGCAAGACCGCTACTAAAGTCTCACTCTCAGCGCTCATTTTAATCGCTGTCGCTTTGTTTTGCTGAGTGAATCGCACAGTTGGATTCCCTGAGTTTACAGTGCCTGTTCTTTACCTCAGGTTGCCAGATCAGTCGTTTTGATTGTATTTCTGTGACACCGGAGTAAATGTGGTTCTTATTTAGCAGTGCACTGATGTTGTAAATATGGGTTTTAGGTTCAGTTCTCTATCTGAGCCAGCCTTGTTATGCTGTTACTCAAACCTCCGGAGCCCGCCTGATTTCTCAAACCGTGAAATGGGTGAGATGATGCAGATCCCATGCTTCAACCCTAAGCTGTCCTATGCACCCATAGTAGGGGGGGGGGGAAGGTATCCTAGATTTGACCTTGAGCGTCTAGGCGCTCAGGGAGGAGAGAGGAGGGTGGGAAGCAGATCCTAAGCTTTGGCATGCTGGGCGTTTTTCTTGAAATGGGCTCCCTTAGGCCATGCCAAGAACTAAACGAAGTTTGGCTCAAAAGTCGGCCACGCACACCCAACTCAAATGCTTGTGCTGTCACATGGCTGACACACAGAGTCCTAAGAGGAACCCCATCACAGTGCTCTAACAACGCTTGACACGGCACTGTTACAGATCCAGCTTTTGTGCTGCAGCATGAGGTCAACATTGGAGGAACGTTGCAGGACGAATGCGTGGTTAGATCACTCAAAGTTGACCGTGAGGGTGAGTGTCAAGACTAGGCCTCTAACGTTTTCAGCAAAGTTTCAGTCTAACCCCAATTTTTGCCTATAGTTCTGGTTTGTAGGTTGCATTGGTTGCATGAACCTAATGTGGCTCCTTCAGCTGCAGGCTGCTGCTCTGAAGGAAGCAGAAGAACCGCCCCTTTAAAAGGCTAACTGTTGGAAAGGGCTAGCCATTAAGTGCTCTGACATGGACTTCTGCAGCTGCGGAGTCTCCGTGAAAATAAACAGGGATGGAAGAGCGAAGTGGAGCCATATATTTCCACAAATCCATCACTATGTAAAAGTGAGACCTTCATCTGGCTCAGCAAACCGTTCCACATGTTGAGGCGCATTCCGAATGGAAAGGAGCTGACGTTCTCTTGTTTAGCTGACTGACGGCTTATTTTGCATCGTGGAAAAAAAGGTTTTTCCTTTATTGGAAGCACTTATTACCAGTACTCAACAGTTTGAGTTTCAGCGAGGGGCGCCTTCATCTTCACTTGTGGAAAAGAACCGGTAGCCTGCATCTGGCTCCCTAGAGTGGCTGAAGTAAAAAGTATATTATTGATATTGACAGCTGTAGTCAGTGTTTTATAATCCACACTATATTGTGACTGTGCGCCAAAACACGAACTGGCAGACTGAGGCTGCAGTCGTCTGAAGGGGAGGCAGGCCATGCTGTGAGATGGCATTCAAGGCTGCCGCTGTGTGTTTTTCCTGGCCGTGGGGTCCCTCTAGTATTTTGGGGGGGGGGGGACTTTTCCTGTAACCCGAGGCTAACGGAGGGCTTTCTTTGAGGTCCTGCTGTGCCGAGCCAAGAAGGTTACCTGTGCAAGTGGCTGAGAGAGGAGATGGCATGTTCACTTAAAATCCCTGCCAATCTCCTGTTTCCCCCAACTGTCGGCCGAAACAAGCGGCGTGCCTGTCTGGGGCTGCCGCAGCCCCGCCGCCCGATCCTGGGCCGGCAGGCCGCCCCCGGCCACTATCACACGCAGATGCATCCCTTCGGGGCCACGCGCAAGAAGGAAAAACTATGCAAAACAGCAGCCACTCAGGTCCAGTTTAAAACAACACAGAGTCCATTTCTAAAATGGAAATGTGGGAAAGGACAAGGCAGGAACACCGAACGTCAAATCTCCCTTTTGAACCCTAATGAATTCCTTTGAGTTACCGTTTTAAAAATTCCTCTTGGATTTTTTTTTTTTTTTTTAAATTCCAGAGTGAAAAAAGTGTAACGAGTGCCCTTAAAACCGCGCAGCATTAGTCTTCTGCTGTGAGTATTGTGAATAAAGATTAAAGATAAGGGCCTATTTTTGAAGGATTATGGATCTGTATTAGATTTAAGGTTGACCAGGGTTTGTTTTTCGAGGTGGACCTCGTGAGCTCAGTTGGTACAGACACTCACCCTGAAGTGTTTGAATTTGAGCAGTGACAGCTGCCAGGATTTGATTGGATGTGGTGGAGCAGTGGCAGGCAGCTCTCCCCGCCCCCCCTCCCCCCGGGCCTTCATAGCACCTTGGAGCTCCACGTGCAGCTATAGGCTGTCGGTCAACAGCACGCGATCATCACCCCAACTACGCTAAGATCGTGCGCCCAGACGGAGACGGAAGGCTCAAAAAATAATATCATGACATCAGTACTGGTCTCCCTTCTGCTGGCTAGACAGACGCGTTTCAAAGAAAGTTTGTAGTTTGGCCCAGCTTGGGTCAAGGGGGAATATGTGTGGGTGGGGTATGTAAGCGGGGGGAGGAGGTGTTTGAGGAGGGCATAGGAAATCACCATACCAGAAAATAAGTGGTGAAGCACATCCGTAACACACTTACAATATTCTCACCCGTTGGAAAATTTGCTAGCACACAAAGTGTTTTCTGTCTATACGTCTCTCTGATTTTTGGTATAGCAGTTAGGTCTGGCTAAACTTGACTTATTACCCAGAATTTCATTTTTGGAATTAATTTTTCTTTCCGCATTTCACACTGCCTCACCTGATTTTAGGGCATCCAGTCAATCTGCCAGCCTTTGAATCATGCCCCTCTGATCTCTCGCAGGACTAAGAAATCCGGGATATAAAAATAGACCATGCTTTCTGTCAGCATCCTGTCTCCTCTCCATAGCTTTTCTCAGCACTTCTGTGTGTAGCTTCTGTAACGGCTGTTGCTATTGTGAAGGATTTATCAACATGTTGTAGCTGTTGGATTTCGGGGTGTATTGTCTCGCCTTGCATCCTCTGTCTTGGGTTGGTTGGTATGGTAACAGGTGGACCATGGGTCGCAAACTGATGACACGGGATCATCATGTGGCCCAGGAGATGGCGGCGCTGTGCTCCTTGGCCTTCATACGCAGTGCGGCGATGCTGGACGACTTGCGGTCGGGGTCCATGTTGAGGTCATAGCCGTTGATGCCGGCGCCCATACCAGGTCCCCCGAACAGGCTGCCCATGTGTGTCTGCCCCATGTGACCCCCGGGGCTGGGGACGCCCAGGAAGTCTGACACCCCGCCGGTTGCGTGGGGGTGCGGGGTCATGCAGGAGGTTACGGTGTCACAGGGCACCACACAGCCGGGCACTGGAGAGCCAGCGCTGCTTCCTCCGATCCATGAGGGGTTTTGGATCTGGAAGATAAGGAGTAGGGTGTCTGTTCACAACCCGACCTCTCCTTCATCTGTCAACCCAGCAGTCTGCAGGGTGATTCACTGCATCACAGCCAATTCTATGTAAGCTAATTCTAAATTATTATCAATATGATTTAATCATGTAAATAAGGCGAAACAAAGTGAGTAGAAAGCTGCTTCCCTAAAGGATTTGACGGTTGCTCTAAACTCGGAGAAAGTGCCGCATAAACCCATGAAGTATCTGGACCTAAAAGCAAAGCCCCCTGTGAGAGTCAGGACTGTATAAATTTAGAATCGTAGGGTTGGACCTGAATAGCGCCTGGCGGGAGGGGGAGGTCAGAGAGCTGTCGAATGGAGATTGAGTGGAGGGGTGGTGCGAGGGGTGCGGGTGTGCTGGGCGGGGTCCTGCGTGTGTGGGAGGGATGCCGGGGAGATGCTCCAGATGTGAGAGGTCCCGCATTCCACAGCTGCACGCCCGTGTGTGCTGCCCCCCCCCCCCCCCCCCCCCCGACTTCCTAGCAGATTAATGGTAATGTGCTGAGGCTCATCTTCCAGCCTCCATGGAGCCCCCAGGCCTGCAGCAGCACCCCCGCCATAGAGTGCCCCCAGACCCAGGATATCATCCCAACCCACCAGTGCTGCATTTCTGCATGACCTCTAATGCCACGCCCCTCCATATCAGCACCTACTGCTTCGTCCCAACTTCATTAAATCATAATATGCAATGTTTTATACATTTATACATATCATTTAAAAATGTTTTCTTGATCGAACCAGAAAGTCAGCTGGTAACACTTCCTATGAATGCAACGTCTATAAGAATCTATGAACACATTATAATGCATTAAAAGCAGCTTAATCATGGGTATAAGCATTTATAAAAAAGGCATAACACATTGTAGCCTGGTTTATTATGCATTATGAATGCTTTATGAAGCTTTAATCTATAGTTGGAGCTGTGTTATAATCATCACTATACTGCCTCATGGCTGTCAATAGAAGGCGCTGTTATGCTGTATAAATTCTTTTACTGACCAGTATATTGCATTATAGATAATAGCTTCATTGGTGCTTATGAAGTATCATAATCAACACTATAATGTCTTATGACTGTCATTGAAATTGTAATAATGACCATTATAGTGTATTATGATGGCATCTATAATGCAAAATAGATGATAAGTCCGTTGTTACCTGTCAGCATTTTCAGCCAAGTAACTGTGGTCCAAGTTAAACTATTTTGGAGAGCCGCCCACCTGAGAAATGGGGATATCTACTTAGCTTGTGTGTGACCCGTCACCTGTCCCGCCTCTTCCGCCCTCCAGGGTTACCTGTGCGTAGTTCTCCGCCCGGGTGAGGAGGGGCAGCTCGTACGCCGAGGAGAAGTGCGTCCGGACCTGCTGCATCTGGCCGAAGCGCTCCCTCTTCCTCCACTTGGCGCGGCGGTTCTGGAACCACACCTGCAGGGAGACTGGAGGTCAGGGCCCAGCATTCAGGAGCGAGGTATGTGCCGGAGGTCACGAGCAGAACTATCAGCACAAGAGAATAATTCAGTACTACGTCATCCCAGCTGACCACTTGCACTTTGGACTGTGTGGCCTCACCCGCAGTTGGCAATCCATGTAAACACTGCTGGCAGTACAGATGAGCCTGTACAGTACAAGGTTTTAATCCAAACCAGAACTGCTCTGTATCACTAGACAGCCTGATCGAAGGAATGAAGAGAGAGCAGGACCCATAACTTACACAGCACTTGAAAGCCATGCCATAGGTTTTCGCTGTCATGCTTTTAACATACCGTTCCACGCTCGGCCTGCTCTGTCTATGCCTATTCCAGCTTTATATTCTAGATTCTGTTTGCCTTTTTTCGCCACTGACGTAAGTGACATTGGTCTTAATATTTAACATGGAGCTTTTCAATGATTCTTTTAACATCAGGGTAAACCTTGCTTGAAAAATGTTTACGAACAAAAGCATCGCTCGGATATAATTTCACTGAAGAGCTTTTCTAATCTTTGTCACACATAGATATCGATGCTCTCTGAATGTCTCATGGGCGGGTGGGTATGGTGTGCGGAGAACATTTGCATTTTAGCTAGGAATCAAGCCCAGGGCCTCTCTGTGTTTGACCTGCAGGGGGCTACTTGGCTCTGTGAGCATCCTCATTAGGAAGCCCCCCAGTGGCGATCTGGAAACCAGCCCCCGTGCAGAGATCGTCTTCTGTCATCTTGAAACTCTGATACTGGTGGAAACTGGGCTATAATAGCAACACTTAAAAAAATCGGAACAAATATATTCTGCAGACCATAAAGCCGGAGGACCTTTGAATGAATTTATATCTCATTCCTGAGTCTGTGGGAGCTGGTGATTCATCTCTGTGCCTAGTAGGAATTTTGAATGGGATTTTAAACTATTCCACGTTTAGGCCCTTTGTAAATATGTCTTGCGATATATATATAGCTGCATTCTGAAAGTAACAGAGCCAAGGTTTTACAGGATGCGATTGGTGGGGCAGAGTGTCTATTGATGTTTTACGTAAGGTGCCTTACTGCTAGAAGCGGAATCACCGTGAAGTTTTTCTTTCTGAGCTGTAAATCTGGGTTTCGGGCTAACAGACCAGTCAAGGCTGGCAGACTTTCGCTGGTGAATTTCAGTTCCGATTTGTTGCACAGTGAAAACGCACCCAAAAACACAACACGGCATAGCGAGCGTGCCCCATGTGAAGCAGAGCAGGGGCGGAATCTTGTAAAGAGTTCCAGGATTTTACAGTTGGGGCTCGACCTGGAGCTGACCCGGAGCCACATCCGTGGCGGGCCGGAGGGTCCCTGGTGCATTCAGCCCCCCCCCCGCGACAGGGCTCAGGTCGGACGCAGCTGTGGCGAGGCCTCCCTCTGGTGACACCCACGGTTTCATTACCCCCATGTACTTACAAGGTCAGGCCACGGGTGGAGCTTTTACAGCTCGGCACAAGGGCCTGTCGCCCGGCTCCCAAATATGCACACGCATTACTTGCATTTACTGTGGGGGGGGGGGGGCGTAATCCCCCGCCCCCGCCTCCCACTCCTCATCTTCAAAGCCATCCACGTTCGGCTTCTCACTGTCTTTCATCCTTCATAGACAGCGGTGCCTCCGAGTCTCAAACTTCCCGTAAATCAAGGAAAACGTTTTATATGTGCAGAAGACATTTCCTGTCATTAACGGGGGGGAAAAAAACAACCAATTGACTGCAAGGTTTGGCGGGACGTGTGAGAGTGTCAGTAATGCCATAGGCGACACCAGCCTGTCAATCTAACATTGATTTCCTGACAACACTAAGGCCCTGTTCCTCATGACACTCATAACCAAACCAAGCTCGTTTTTCTTAATTGCATTCATTTGCTGATTGCTGTGACGTGTCTGCCATTAAGGATACTAAGTAGCCTCTTCAAAGTGGAGACCAATCTTGTCTCGTCACGGAGAACGACCTCCAATCTGTGCTCAAGTTCCCCATCCAATCAGCCCAACTTTGCAGTCTCTGACATTCCCCCAGCCCACGGTCTTCGCCTAGAGTTTTGGAAGCCTAATTAAAAAGTGGGGTACAGAAGTACATTATAATAAAACCACACTTCGTGTTTCCTGAGGGAGTAAGCAATCAGGAAAAATGGCTTCTTAAAAACACTGCAGCAGTAGAATCTTCAACACAAAGCATTATCAGGTCCTAAAGAGATTTACCCATGGTGGACCCTGTTTTTCTCAGAAAGCCACAGATATTTTCATTTCATAAAATCACCTCTGATGTGGACCTAAAAATACTGTTACAAGATATTTAATGGGGGCATAATTAATCAAAAAATATGAAAGTAGAGGCAGTGTTTCGATTGGGTTTAGTGGCTGTATTCTGATGTTCACCCTGACGGCCTACAATGTTTCTGTATGCAAGTAACCTGATACTGGCTTAACTTTGATTGCGCTTCAACGTCATGGAGCAATATGCCTTGATATCATGTCATTTGTTTAGAAAATGTCTTAAGGAGGGCTTTGGAGGATTAAAGCTGTCTGTCGTCTTTTGGCTCATGTTTCATCTTGAAGCTTGATGTACTGTAACATTTTTCTCAAGAAACCTCACTGGTTTTTTTTTGTTTTTTTTTTAATGGGTGGTACAGTCAAGGCTGCTATACAATTGGGCTCTGAACATGTCCTTTGTTCATCTTTGGGGTTTTGGGGGTTTTTTTGGAGAGGATACATCTATGTCACCTCAGTGAGAGAGGAAGCTTTGTTGAAGATGTCTCTGTTCATTTACAGTGCAGAGAGAAAGTAACATATCCATAAGTCAAATGAAGAACCTCCATTTCAAATGTGGACTCACTGGGTGAAAGATAAGACCCAAGAAATCTTTTTTGCTTCTTTTCTCCCTCTCTCCATCTCTCTCTCTCTCTCTCTCTCGCTCTCTCTCTCTCTCTCTCTCTCTCTCTCTTTCCTGCTTTCTTCTCTTCTTCCATCTCCTTAAATCTGAGGGGGGAATTTGGGAAATTGGAAAGTGAGATGGGAGGACGTTCAAACCCGGGCTTTGTTTTCATTTCGTGTTTAATTTCCTGATCCCGAAGCCCCTGGCTTTCCGAGGCTGCCCCCCCCCCCCCTCCCAAACCCCTGAAGAGGCACGCCGGGTGGGAGACAGTGGCCTGGCTCTCCCGCCCTCTCCCCCCTCTCTCAGGCCCCCGGCCTCTCATGCACTCCTTCCTGGGAGCACTCCCAGCGAGCACCGCTTTGAACGACAGCAGGGGGGGGGGGGGGTAGAAAGGCCAAAGAGATGGGAGGAGAGATCACGGCAGGCCATTATGGAGTCAGACATGCTCTTTGTGACTCCAAACCCCCTTCCCAGTCTTACCCCCCATCCCACTGTCCCACCCCTGCGTACACGCTACAGCCCTCAGTGCCTTTCTCCATACCCTACTCAAGAGCAGGAGCAGTTATGCACCAGCAAAAACTATTTACTTGTTTGTTTTATTTCCCAAACATCTGCTGGGAAGGTGGCTCTTCATAGGGAATAAATGCCCTTGTGTTCCGCACACACTGGAGCCACACAGTAATTGCTAAAGACGTTGACAGCTAAAGCGGCTCGCGGCCTTATTAGGAGGCTTTATTTATGTTCCAGCGCGGAAAGAAATAGTAGAAAAATGTGGCGCAGGGGCCCCACTGTCAGAGAAACGGGCCCCTTTGATGTGGGACCACAAACTTTGTTCTCGAGCGACGCGCCAATGTTCTGACTGTAGATTCTCAAACACACCTTTATGTGGGACCCAGGTCAGACCATGCAAATTTGTAGATCCCTCCCCCAACCCGTGAGTTCAAGTTCACATCAGGAATTAGTGTGTTATTCTGTATTTCACGGGGTAAGTAAAATAAAATGGCGAATTGCTTAATAGGAGTTGATTCTACCTTAAATTTGGTAAATATTTTTCTTTATGGGTTTTGTTTTCATGCATTGATTTAAAAGACTAAATAATCTCTAGGAAAGTTGGAACCTACGGGCTTTTCAGAATAAACCAAACAGCATCATCTGCCAGGTAGCAAGTCAAATAAATAAATCGTGGACGGTGTTTTTTTTCCGTTAATTTTTCTTTCCAAGTTCTGATTGCTATTTTGATAATGTTAGGAAATACAGTCAAGAAGAATGTTTACACAACATTTGTCGGTGCCGTACCTGTTAGAATATGCCGTTAATTGAATTCATCTTGAGAGTGGATTTCCCAGGTTGTCCTCATAGGAGATACGGGTCATTTTCTCTAAGCTTTGCACAAAGCTGTTTGTCCTATCTTGACTGCATCTCTTTGCACACTTCAAATTAAATGTGGCATCTTAAAGTGCTTTTGATTTCCATGTCAGATTATTTTTTGATGGGGCCTTTTTGTCCAAACCGCACTTTGGTTTGATCATCAAAAAGACGTTTTGAGGAAACCCTTAACCTCTGACCTCCCGGTTGCGGCTGGAGCCCGTACTGCATTAAGCAGAACTCCCTTCGTCTGTCTGAAATCATTGGACAGAGAACAGATAAACAATAGTACAGCTGGCTGATGTTCTCAGCAAGATGGGTGAGAGATGAATGCTTGTGCCATCTCTTCCGAGAGGAAGTTCAAGCGCAATCTGAAATACTGGTTAATTTTGAAAATGTCGATTAAAGTAATTTATTCATAAAGGTCTTTATCTGTACCGTTTACTACAATATTTATTTGCACAATACAAATGCTCCCCAGTTTATGATGATCCATGTTACAATATTTTGACTTCACGATGGATATGATTATTCAAAAAAATTTACATGAGATATTCAACACTTTATTATAAAATAGGCTTTGTGTTAATGATTTTGCCCAACTTAATGTAAGTATTCTAAGCATTTTTAATGTAGGCTAGGCTATGATGTTTGTTAGGTTAGGTATACTGTATTAAAATTCATTTCCATCTTATGATATTTTAGCCTTACGATTGGTTTATTGGAACATAACCCCATTGTAACCCGGGGAGCGTCTATATTCATATATCTGTATGATATTTATGAGCTATTTAGTGCAATAAATAGTGATATCTATCATAACCACTAAGAATAAAAGTATTTGAACCATCAAAAATGATTTATGATCATAGTCATAGATGCAGGACTACACTTTAAAAATGACAGTTGAAATTAACTATTGCACACAATAATAAATGTTACTTTTGTATTGTATGAAGTTTGGGGCATAGTTGATTGCTCTTTCAGTGCACTCCATTGATATTATGTAAATCTAATAGTTTTTGTCTTCTGTCCATCCCATCTTGTACCCATAACACCACATAAAACAAAAGTATGTGAATAGTACAGAGGAGCCAAACTGAAAGATTGCTAAAATAGCTTGATGGTACCACATGGGGAATATCTATGATCCAATGTTTTTTTTTTTTTACAGAGCTTCTGGGAGCAGTAAAGAAACTCGTTAAAACAAATCTATGATTCTGACCTGAGCTCCAGACCTCCAGACTAAATTATACCTCCCTCCACCTTAGGCTTCTTCCTGTGTTTCATTGTTATGTTTGTTCCCACCTTGCCAGCAAATTCTGAGATGGTTCTGGGTCCATCTCAGCCATCCACCTCTTTTTATAGTTCTGCCGAGTAAGATGACACTCTGACAGTTTGCCAAGCTTTCTCTTATATATCTGCTCGCCGACTGCACATCTGCGGCACGGCATGTCGGGATTGTGTCTGCCCTCCACAAACAAGGGGGGCTGATGGGGAATGTTCACCCCCCCCTCCCCCCCGGCCCAATAGTTTGACAGACAGCAGAGGATGAAAGCTCAGACCCCTCCGCTCCAAGACAGTGGGATTCATTTTGCCCTGCAATAGGCATTAAAGAACAAGCAGCCTAAATCCAAGCACTGTGGATAGAGCATGAGGCATGAGACATGAGGCGTGGGGGGTGGTCTTCATGATTGTCAGCTGCCACAGGTTTACCCTGCAGCTGGTTTTTCAAATGCTATGTGAGGGTTACAGGGTTGGATCTTCTAGCCTACCCCCTGCACCTGTAGGCCGTGTCCATGACTTTGCTATGCTGGTCAACATTGTCTGCGTTGTGAGTGTTTCCCCTCACATACATAGTAATGTCTAGGATAATATCAGAGGATAATTAGCACATGATCTTTTAATTGGGTCCTGGCTTGCACAGGGACAGATCTAAGAGGTGGCCAGGATTGGCCATGACCTCCCTCCCCAGTAAATACATGACCATACCAGTTGCCGCTCCTCACCAAAGAGGAAAAACCAAATATGGAGCATTTAATTCTGTAAACCAGCGCTGCCCAACTCATCAGTCAGTCGATCATGACGTGTCTCCAACTTGATTGCGAATAATGAATAATGCTCACGTCTGGCAGAATCCTACCCCAGTGCGACCCCAGGAAACTCACTGGGTCCAGTCTAGCCACCATATTGTACAAGACCTGGCTATGGCCCTGGGCTTGCAAAGGAAACATAGTGCATTGCCTCATTCTGTCTCAGTGTTTTCTCCTCTGAATGGCTTCTTATGGCTTTGCTTTGTTGAGTTATGAATGACCTAGTGCTGAAGTCAGGGGAGACGTCAGCATCGGTCCCTACCTGCACACGGGCCTCAGTCAGGTCCGTGCGGAGCGCCAGCTGTTCGCGGGCATACACATCCGGGTAGTGCGTCTTCTGGAACACTTTCTCCAGCTCTTCAAGCTGGTAGCTGGTGAACGTGGTCCGGTTGCGTCTCTTCTTGCCCTTGTTGCTCTCGCCCTCACCCTTGTCCAGAGGCCCAGTCAATTCGGGTCCTGGCCGATCGGCAGGGCCCTTGGCTCCAGGCTCCTTCACACTGAGGTAGCTCCCATCCATACCTGCAGGTTCAGCATTCGGGGGCAACTCGGAGTCTGTCAGTCCAGTGCCGTCTTTGGCTAGAAAGAGAGAGATTACGGTCAGTAATATGATTACTCTAACTGACCTTCTGCAGAGTCAAGACTCTCTGCAGTACATTTTGGTATCTAAAAACCTTCCTGATACGGAAGCATCATTCCCAAAACGCTGCAAAGTGAGTTAAAACAATTCACATGATATTGAAACATTGATGCAGGAAGATGCACTGGAATACACAGAGGGTGAGCCTGGGAAAATTTACTCCATATAAGTTCCTTTTCTTCTGTGATTTACCACTGGTTTTGCATATATTTCATAATGGATTAAAATTTTCCAAAAAGGAAGTGCTCTTTCTTTCCCCATTTTTGATTTTCTGTAAGCCTTTAAACACCCCTGTCTTTTTGATGGGAAAAAATGAGTGGAGTGAGGGAATGAGTGTTAGTTCTTATGCGAAAGTTTGTGTTTTTAAAGCCTTGGTGATGAGTGCAGCGAACAGGGATAGTTTAGCTTTCAGGGGGCAGCAGGGTGATCAGACATGTTGTGCTCCAGGTGTAGCTCAAACTGTAGCACCATGAATACATATGACCCGGGTGAATTGGTTCGCTCTAAACTACTGAAAGTGCAAATATTCATATCCGCATGAGTCCAGACTCATTCATCCTGTGAATTATGGCCTAATCCTCCTTTCTTCGCTCGTGTCATTTTATTCATGGTATCATTCCTTGCAGTATTTAAACTGAGAGGAAACACATCTTGGTGAAAATCCTTCCCCGCTCAAATTGCTCCGCTGGGAAGCCGCTTGGCTTAAATGTGGAAGAAGCAGAGAGAATTCAGAGAGCAGAGTATCCACCTGAGGAAAAGCCTGCAGGTCGTTACTCTCTGTAGCTAATCGCGCTTTGGCTCAGACTGACCCACTGCAATTATCCCACACTTTTATAAATAATGACACAGAGTTGAAACTTGCACAGCTAGTATAACTCTCCTACTAAAGACAGAGTGACCTCCAGATGTTCTCCAGAAAAACATTTATCCGACACGTTCCTAAAGATTAATGCTTGCACATCTAATGGTGTCAGACTTCCAGACTTCTGTTAATCAGCATGGTAATGCATGATGTATTAGATCTCTGTTTAGTTGTTTTAGGACAATTTCATGTAAAATACTGTCCATACACTTTGTAGAGTTTGGTAAGCCCTATTTTTAAGTTATTCAGCTAGTGCCCACAGACCTTGTTGCTACATACTGCAATGATGTCTAACCATGTGACGCTCTGTCTTTTTTTCCTGTCTAACCCTGTTTGTCCCTGAGGGATGCCCCGTTTACTGACAGCCAGCCTCCGGCCTCAAACTAAGCAAATAGCCTCCCCGCAGCCCAATTGTAGACCATCAGAAAATGACATAAGAACATAAGAAATTTACATGACAGACTCTTCTAGGTCTCCCAGGGATTTTCCTGTCATGACGACAATCGTGTGCCTTCTTGTCCGAGGACCAGTGACCACCATCCCCCACAGGGGCTCTCTCTCGCCTAATAACACAAGTCTGTGGTACACCAGACAACCGTGCACCCATCTAAAACATTATAGCACAGTACAGGAACAAGAGGCCTAAACGATAATTTTGTGTGCTGCTCCCTGGAAATATGCATTGCACATTATGCATAAATCTGCATAAACTATTTGTGGGAAATGTCACTTTTCCTGTCCCGTTTGTCTTTGCCGAACTGTTCTTGGCAGCGGTGATGTCTGTATCCGTCAGCCTGAGGTCCGGGCATAAAACTTTCTTATTGTTGTGTCAACAGGTTCTCCATTTTGGAATGTTCTAGAGATGACAAATAGGTCTACTGTGGCCCGTATGATATCATACTGTCTCAGAGTCCTGAAGTACAATATCCAAATCCTCATAGACTGGTCATACCAAAAACCCACCCTTAATGCTCTGGTCCAGCATTCCAGACCAGCCTGGATATTTTAGGCATGCTTTGGTGCTGAGATTATGATAATTCCTCAATTGAGGTTCAGGCAAATCCTTTCCAATTAGCTGGATGGGAGCAGCAGCTCCCAAAAACAGCACCCTAACATTTAGGCAACCCTGTGATGATGTCATGATGATGTGACCCTCCCCTAATTCCAAGAACCATGCTGCTATTTGCTAAACACTTGCTACATGGGCCATAGTTGACCAATGAGCATGACCTCATGAGCATACAAAAACTCAGAATATGTATGGGTAGCTCAAGGTTTGTGGTAGGGACCAATTCAGCCCCAAACCCCCTATCCCTGAAACACACGGTACTCCCACCATATTGTTTGGGACTGTCCCTACTGTCTACACCCAAATCTCTGTTCATGGGGCAGCCTCTCATCCCCCTCAACAGGGCAGTATTTCTTGTCACCTCTGATTTTGATCCCTCCTATTCTGTCACAGTAATTTCTCTGTTTCTGATATAATGAGCTAAATAATGGAAGCAGGATATCCGGAATGTTCTTGTTCTATAAGCAGACTTTCTCGATAATAAATAAATGAATAAGCCCAACGTCCTGGTTTTGAGCCTTGCCGCGAGGCGAGCGCCGTCCGTGTCTCTGTTTGCCTTCTTTGGACCCTGAACGCTCAGTCCCCTTGGAGACGAAGCTGAGGCTGGGCTGTATAATGGTTCCCACATTGCCTCTTGCCTGGACCTGACACATCCTGTTAAGCATGAGCAAGCAAGCACATGCGCCCAAACGTAAATATTTTGGAGTTGTTCCTTCAAATGCCTCGAGCCTGTTGCCTCCACATGGGAAGCCTGTCAGGCCGCTTGAGATCCGGGCCCCAGGGCAGATCAAAAGCTCTTGTTTATGCCCCACATCAATGATCATTTTTGGCAGAGGTAGGCTGTTGTGACAGTCTCCACCATTTGTTCATGCGACCAGCTCTGACTGAGAAGTCTGCTCAGGACTGTGGTCCTGATTAATAATTGGGTCTGCATGCTGGGGAAGCTTCAACATGGACCCCACCTTGGGTCAGGGCTGGGGAAGAGCCAGGTAGATTAAACCAGTCATCTTCAGATAAGCTCCTCCCTGTCCAAGGTAGAGTGGAGGTACAGGCTAGAGTCCAGTGACTGGACTGACACCTTCACCATTTTGCTAGAACGCTTGCCCGCTATATGCGCTTTCATGTTCCACTTCTTAAAAATCAGTATTTATCCCTTCTTTGTGCCTCATTTCCCCGCCTTGTCCTGGCCTTTCCTACCCGAATCAGGTAAGAGAGGCAGATGGGTGCCTCTGCTGCGGAGGTCAGTGGCAGTTTTCTCTGTCCACGCCGCTGTTGCCTGCCTGCCTGCTGTTGCTCCACACACCAGCTCGGTCCTCCAGTGTCTTTTTTTCTGGGTGACCACAGTTTGGGAGCCTGACCAAAATTGCCTAATCCTCCTTTTGCATTTGGCCAAATCAAAATTTGTTTTTGTCCTGTCAAGACCATTGTTTTTTTCCATTTGCATGTCCAGCTCTGTCCCCTCCGGTCTGGACACCAAGCGGTCCCTGTTTTTACTCCACACCCGAAGCCTGCGTATTTTCCTCTTTGCTGGGATTGACCAGGGATTCCTGCTAAGGCTCTTGGAAGCATATGGCAAAACTCTCCAAGCCCGAAAGTAACAAAACTCTTGTGATATCTGGGTGTTTTTCATTTCGGTGAATCTGCTCTACAGCGTTTTGAAACAGAACCATTTCACATTTCTGACTCACGAGCCAAGATTCCATAACATCACTTCCAATCATCACGCTTGTGGAAAAGGGGGAAATCTGGACTCGATTTCCTTTCTTTCTCTTCCTCTACACCTTAAGAGGTCTAAATGGTCTGTAATGATGCAATTGCTTTGAACTGAGAGCGAGGAAGGAGCCAGAAAAATTCGACCGATATGCCGGTATTCGATTAGACTGCGCAACAGAGTTGCTCGCCGTGCTGACGGGCAGGAGTGCAGCTTCAGCAGACAAATCGGGTTCATGAGCAGGTGAGAAATGGGTGAACTGGGAAGCTAATTGGCAGTTTAACCTGCTTTCACACCCGTTTGTAAAGCAGGAGCACAGCTTGTAAAGCAGCTTTAACTGCATGTGTTTTTTTTTTTTTTCCTTCGCAACCCAAATTACTTCTTCCAAAGGTCCTCCGTGGAGGTGTCTGCATGTTCTCACATGAGTATACAAAATTCTCGGATTCAGCACCATAAGCAGAAATAGTCTGCCTAATGTCTTAGAAAATGCCATTAGGCTTCCATATGGCACTGAGAGAACCTTTCTAGACATCTACATTTAGAAATTATCTTTTCTCTCATGTTTTAATGTAATTTAATTATAAATCACAGGATGACTACCATATAAGCCCAAAGAAAATTTCCCAACATACACTATACATCTTTAGAATTCCTTTTTTTGATTAATACATGTATTGTGTATCCTCGTGGATAGATGAAAGCATTAAATGAATGAATGATTGAATGAATGAATGAATGAACGAACAAACGAATGAATGAATGAATGAATGAATGAATGAATGATTCAGAAGCCGCTATGGCTCACAGTTTTCTCTGTGCAGCGCGGAGTTGGAGTGGCAGTAGGGGAATCGGTGTTCTCAGCCTCTGCCGTGTCAACACCAGGCCCCTTGAGTTAGCAAGGGTCAGATGTTTACTAGGGGCAGCCATTTACTTGCTGTCGAAAACAGGGGAAAACATCAAAGTGTAATTTAACTGGCTATAAAGTGGCAGGGTGTCCCTTCTGCTTTTCCATGGAATGTCACAGAGAAGGTCAGGCAGAGGCAAATAAAAGGAACCCTGTGAATTAGACACCAAGGAGACCCCATAAAGAGTTAATGACCATATATTCCCAAGGAAGAAAATTGACTGGGATAGTTACATAACCTGTTACTCACATATTCCATATGTCTTAGTGATTTGATTAGAAGCAGAGAGCAGGAAAGAAATATCATGCTGCTTTTGCTGTGAAATGTGCTGTTTATTCGTATCTGGAATCTGATTGTTCTCTGTACTCAAATGGAAGGAGACTGGGGAATCCCTAGAGAATGAAGGCACACAGACGGGCGTGTACACGGGCTCAGATCGGTATGGGGCTGCTTTGTCGACCACGTGTGGGAATCGGCAGCCCCGGGGTGACAGCGGCGCGAGCCCCTCGTTTGGAATAACAACGTGCTGCCACTCACAAAACTGAGCGAATCACCTGGACTGAGGCAGATGTGGCCACAGCTCCTGGGAAGAGAGCACGCCCCCCCCCCGATTACTGGGGTGTAGATGCCGTGAACCTGAGCAGGACACACCAGCATTAACGCATCTCCATGCCTGAGGCTTATCTGATGCTTGGCAGTCCCTTAAATATAAATAGCTAAACCACCTGTATTCTCATAGCGTTGTGTGAACACCGTCATGCAGCACTGGTTTTAGAAGTCATCATTTATGTATTTAAAACAAATGTTTAAAAGAAAATGATTTCCTTCAAAGTAAACACACACAGTCATGAAGCAGGATATACACACCCCAGCAGGAGAATTCAAAGCCAAACTGGTCCTTGGATTGTCTTTCTTATGTCTTCCCATTACTACATTTCTGCTATTCATTCATTAACAATCCGCAGTATTCAGACTGGGTATTTTGCGTCTGTTTGTTTAAGATGATTTAAACCAGAGAGGGTGATGGTCATTAAATTTCCCTACTTGGGAGTTTTTGGTTCCTCTCCTCCATTGTGATCTGGCTTACTTTCTTCCATTTCTTTCTCTTTCCTTCTCCCTGTTTTCGCACCCATGTAAAGTGCCTCGTGTCGCTATATAAAAATGAATTGAATTGAATTGAATTATAATTGTACAGCCCTCTGTTAAGTAGGAAAAAAAGGGCACAATGCACAGTAAAGAGGCTGTGATGCTTCAAGCTTTGATTTTTTTTTGCATTCCTATGGTATTATTTTTTTATTTGGCATTTTAAAACATGCTGAGGGCAGATTGTTTTGTTTTGTTTTTGCATTTTGCCTGAAAGGCAGAAAGAACCCTGCGGCTACCATTGATACTCCTACAAATGTATCTCCCGCACCAGAGCGACCACACGGCAGTCAGAAGTAAATCCCACCGCTATGAATGCGCAAATAAATCCCCCTAAAACCTTTCATCTAGATTGAAAGGTCCAATGTTACAATATTCTATAATTTTGTTTTAAAAAGGCTGTGTTTTGTTTGTTTTGCAGTGAACACTAAAGTCCTTCTTCCTCTTTCGGTGAAGTCCTGGATCTCCAGGGTGGTGTCTGAAACCACAGCAGCGCCGTGGTGTTTTTATGAGAGCGGTGGAATGTATAATAAGAGGCGCGAGCCGATCCCTGTCACGCTGGGTCTGGGGGTGAAGACCCGTTAGCATTTCCCCACATTGACCTGTCAGCTGGGCTTTCAGTCCATGCTCTGTCTCGTCTCTACGCCCCATTGAGGAGGCACCAGTTGGCTATGAGCTTAGAAGTCTCATTGCTGGCCCGGCTTACTCATGCCAGATTGATCTTGATATGATTTGCTGCATTAAAATGAAAGCAATGAAAGTAAAATGATTCCAGGTCCTTGTCACCTTATCTTATGTCAACGATCTGCCAGAATCAACCTTTTGTTCTTCGGGTTCTGAGACTAAGGCCTTTGCTGGCTACTTTTTGCGTAAACTCTGCCCATGTACAGCTGTGGAAATGGGAGAAGAAAAAAATGAAACTGACTTAAGTGAAGAATGGGTAAAAGTAAAATCTACAGGCCATTCTAGATATCCGGAAACCTGACTCCGCAAAACCCAGTAGACAGAGTGACTACAACCCCAGATCCCCTTCAGTTCTATGCGGCCTCAAGACTCTTAAAATATGAGTCAGATCTGTCCGCTTCACTTTCACGAGCGAAGGATTCAAAAGACAGAGTAGAGTGTGGATGAGAGGGCCAAATATGACAATAATATATCTTTCATTGTTCATCAGACTGCAGAAGAGCAGACGCTGCACTCAAGGCTTCACTGGCCATTGCAGCTCCTGTAATAATGCCACTTAAGGCACATTTGCATACCAAAGACTTCTTGGAGTAATTTAACTGGAATGAAATGCTATGACTTCCGATGCACACACGCTTACGTACTTGGGCGCATGGCAGGTCTTTTAGGATATGGAATGTAACCCCCCCCCCCACACACACACACACACACACACACACACACTGTGCTGAGGCTGCAGCTGATTAAAGTACTGTGTGTGTCTCAGAGTTGCTCATCTGCCCATTGCCATGGTAATCAAGCCTTCAGGCTCTGTGACTTGAGCCCTTTGTTTACCCTCCGATGTCTCCCTGAGCAGGACACCAGCCTCTTTCACAGATGTAGGTCCCTGCCCCAGCGCTCCCTCCAGTCCCCACTCTAGTTCACTTTGCCCTCTCGTCCGTTTCATTAGCCAAACATGAAAATGTCCCATTTTTCTGCTGACCGGGGCTTGCTACCATTAATTCTTCACTGTGCATAAATGTTTTATATGTTGTTAGAGGCTCCCAGTTTGCATGTGGTTAGAAAACTGAATAGTTGTGCCCATGAGTATGTTACTGAACCTTAGAGGTGAATCCGTTAAAATATACAACCATGATTGGTCGAATAATGGTTTTTCGTAGTTGTTTTGAATGCAAATCTTATGCAGGAAAGCAGAGCTTCGGTGATGTTTAGAGAAACTGTCGGAGAATTAAACAAAGAGAAAAAGTTTTTACATGGAAAAAGAAACGTTGCCTGCTAAGCTTTAATTTTGAGTTTGATTCTTTTTTGGCTTGCTTGCTCAAAGCGGGGGTGGTGAGGAGCTGGGGGCGGTGATGGTTGGGTTGGGGGGGGGGGGCTTATCCTCATGAAAAGAG
>JAODLC010000021.1:4441486-4451660 GCA_026781145.1 Hippopotamyrus pictus | reverse complement strand
AGCTGGATGGTCCCTCTCCTCTTCAGCCCGGACAATGTGGCATCCATGAAAAAGAATTTGAAATTTTGATTCGTCAGACCACAGGACAGTTTTACATTTTTCCTCAGTCCATCTTAAACGAGTTTGGGCCAAGAGAAGTCAGGGATGTTTCTGGATCATGATTAGGTCTGGTTTCTTCTCTGCATGGTAGAGCTTCATCCTGCATTTGTGGATGCAGTGATGAACTGTGTTCACAGACAATGGTTTTCAGAAGTGTTCTTGAACCCACGCAGTGATTTCCACTATAGAATTGTGTCTGTTTTTAACACCGTGCCACCTGAGGTCCCAAAGATCACAGCTATCCAATATTGCTTTTCAGCCTTGTCCCTTAATGATATGTACCATAGATAATGAAATTCCCATATTCTTTGCAGTATTAGGTTGAGGACCATTATTCTTAAATTGTTGCACTATTTGCCCTCGCAGTCTTTCACAGAGTAGTGAACCTCTCCCCATCTTCACTGCACAGAGACTCTGCCTCTCTGGGAGGCTCTTTTTATACCCAATCATCTTACTGACCTGTTGCCAATTAACCTAATTAGTTGTGAGATATTCAACCAGGTGTTTTGTTTTAGCAATGCAAAACTTTTCCAGTCTTTTGCTGCCCTTGTCCCAACTTTTCTGAAACGTGTTACTGGCCTCAAATTCAAATGGAGCATGTATTTGTCATAAAATAGTAAAATATCTGTTTCAACATTTGATATGTTGTTTCTTTTCTATTTTCAATTAAATGTGGGTTTATATGATTTGCAAATCATTGCATTCTGTTTTATTTACATTTTACGCAGCGTCACAGGTTTTTTGGAAACGGGGTTGCAGTTATTTGCGGTGGTACATTTTAAGTTGTTCCAAAACCACGCTATTTCTCCCGCCCTTAGATCTGCAAATAAATAACGCTGTTTATTTTAAATCTCTCATCTTATATCTCCGGTACAGTTTACTTGCTATTTATTTTTAATTAATTCGGTTTACATATTTTTTATGGCTACACATTAAGTACATATATTCCAAACCATGGTATGTAGGCTTATTATATATATATATATGTGTGTGTGTGAATTTAAAAATCTGTTGCTAGTTGCTTATTATTGATTTTTAGGAGCTGTTTTTTATGAATATGACGACGATGATGTTATGATTTTAAGGATTTTCCTATTTACCATTGTAAATGAGACCCACAAAATGTTACATTATTTTTGGTATGATATCCCATTGTATCATATAATTACCGGATAAATATTTCTGTCGCAGGCAAGCACATCAATTCTAAACCTCCCTTCTTTGCGGAACTGCTTTGTTGTGCTTGTGTTTGTTGTTATATTAATTACCCAACTTTGCCGAAATATTGGAAACCCGTTTTAACTAGCAAAACGTTGTATTAGCCTGGAAATATTTAATTTTGTTACACAGGCCTGCAGCCTGTATTAAAATTAAATACTATGTCTTTGCAGTTCAAAGAAACGTTTTACTCGTCGGATAATTGATATTTTGAACACTCGTTAAAAGTAAAGCATTCGTTTAATAATGAAGGCTGTGAGGATTTAACAGGAATTGTGAGCATAAAAATTGTGTTAGCAAATATGACGTTTTATCTCGGCGATACGGTCGTGCCGCGGAGTTTTATTGGTTAAGAAGCTCTTTGAAGGGTTATTTGGAGGTAACGTGATTGGATTTGAGTATCCAAGCATACAAACACATGGAAAATGTTATTTCTGAAGCATATGGCTTTATTCTTTAAATTCTACGTTACACGTGGATAGCAAATGACACTATTTTAGTAAAAGAAACCCCGTAGAGCAGGATTAATTTCTACAACACGGTGATTCTTAAAAAATGATTGTTTTTTTTTTTTTTGCATTGTGGCATAAATATTTAAGTAATCTGTAAAATATAGGCTAATGTTTTAATATCTTATTTCTGTCTTGCATTCATTTGATTCACTTTTGCCCGTACCAGCCATTTCAGATACAGCCGCATTTAACTACAGAATAAGCGTTTTACTTATACGGCTCACTTTCATTCATTCTGAATATATGTCTATTGAAACTCTCAATTTAAAAAGTGGACGGTATGAATATTGACAACTGTTAGTTTAACCAGGACAGCCGGCGTGGTTGTGAAGAGGAGACCAGTAATAATAATAGTAATAATAATAATAATAACAATAATAATAATAAATATGTACTCATCACTATTGACAGTAGCTATATTACATTAATGAAGAGCAGCTAACGTTCCGTTACAGAGCAATGCAGCGGTGGTCAGGCTAAATCAAGGCCTAAGTGTTTATGTTGTTCTGTTTCAATTTAAAAAGACATTAGCTAAGAAAGCAAACATTTACAGCAAGGTTTACGGACGCTTTGAAACATTAGACCAGAATACGTTTGTCGGACAGACCAATGGTCCCAGAGGTTATTTAAGAGTCACAGTTATACTCACTGATGCAATTTCCATTATAATTTCAGGCGCTGTTTAATTATTCTTCTGTGAGGTTTCGCGCTTTATGTATATGGCACATATACATCCGAACTTTTAGTATTAAACCAAAACCGATGTCAATTTTAAAGTAATTTCCTTCATTTTTGGTTATTAATAAGACGTACAAAACAGTAGATATTTGGAAAGAGTGTGGCTGAGCTTATAGTAATTGTCAGCGCGATAAATCATTTTGTAGCTAGTTTCGCAATACCCCAGTCCTTAGACAGCATGATCATTTTTATTTATGTGTATCTTCTGTCCTGCCTCTGAACAGAGTTTCAGCTCGTGTTTTCTTGCGGTCTCCCCTCAAATGTGCTCACCCATGTTTGGGCAAAGCCCTAGATTTTGTGGCAGTTGTGTTAAATTTATAGTTTTATAAACTGATTTTCCAGCGCTCGAGCTGGACCGAAGTCGGAATCCACTAACTGAGCTCAGTTAATGCAAGTTGCTCGGCACGTCTGAGTTTTATTATAAGAGCGCAAAACACACAAACACACACACACAAATAAAATGAAGATATTTTATGTGCAGATCTGTCGCTCATTATATTTTATGTATTTGCATTAGTGACGCATTTTATGACGTGTGTGCCACCGGTGAGTTTTTTTCTGCAATTAACCGCAAATATTTTAATGTTTTATATTATAATTTGTATATATTTTGTATTTTTATATTATAAAGAGTTCGAATGCCCAATGCATTATATAAATGTAGAAGCGTTTTAACATCAAGCTATTATTTAATATGATTTATTATGAAACTCTTAGCATCCTCTGTATCTGGTGCGCTTAAGACCATTAAACCACGACGATGCGGTTATTTTATGACAGCAATTTTGCATATTTGCTATTGTCCCGCACTTCGACCCTTTAGTGCATAAGTGGTTATGAAAGATGGGTGGCTATTATTGTCCTAAATGTTGTTCATTCATGATTTCTGCAATACTTTTGATCGACTGTCATAACTTGCGACACACACATGCAGTGACAGTCGTAGTTGTTTTATTATTATTAATGGACATGATTATTCTTGTGTAAATACCACAAACATGCGATATTTTAAAATTCCGTAATTCTGAAATTCTGTTAGTTTCCGACCTGACGTATTTTTTTTCTTTGCTAATTTTTTGGAGTATTTAGGCTGTTTCTTTATTCCGTTTTTTTTTTTTTTTGGTATCTTAATAAACACGGTTGCATGCGCAATGGAAAATAAACCTATATTTGAATAATTAATCCAAATTTGGATAGAAGTGTGAACCGAACAATAACTTAATTTATTTGTGTAAATTATATGTGAATACTTTATTATTATATTATTACATTACAGAGACATATAACAACTCACACGCCGTGTTTGTTGTTCGACCATTTTAGACATATTTGTTTACTGTTAATTGATGATTGTGTATGTGGCTGGAATTTTATTCTTTAACGGATAACCTGTGCTTGTCAATACATTGAAGTCTGCTGTGGAGTATGAGTGTATTTTAATCGTTGTCTATCGGGATATATCTCCACTATCTGTCTTTTATGCATGACTTTGATTGATGACTTGTTAACTTAACCTCGGCCTTCTTAAACCAGAAGCTACTTTCATTGTAAAAATTTGTTCAGGAAACTAAATTACCAATCTGCACTGTGTTCTATGGGGGGGAAAACCCATAAAACCAAATTAGACTTTAATATTTCCTATTTAAACATATAGAGGCAGTTGTATATTAATTAGAATAGAATTTAGAATGTTGATCTATAATTGAAAGAATTCGGAAGAAATACTTAAATGCGGAGTTCTACGTTCATTCTACACCTGCAAACGCGTTAATTCAATTGTCCGATTCAGGTTAAACATTAAGGATTGTAATGCAGATTATCACATTAATCATAATTTCATTCGATCGTTAAGAGAAAATGTAATAGTAACGTTATGCGTCTCAGAAATTGTGTTGTTATGATAAGAGGCGGTCGTAATGCTGCGAGTAACGTGTTACGTTTACAGCATATATTTTTACAGTAATCCTTTAATTATGCCGTGTAACTCTATAAATGTCGGTCGTAGGAATATAATTCCATTTCCACAATTCACGGGTGGATAAGGATTTTGGTAACACATTTCAGAAAGTAGATTTTCACACATTTCAACAGTGCTTCTGTTTTACAATGAAGCATACATGATATATGTATTTTTAAGGAAATGACATTTAGTTTTCAAATATTATATTCTGAGCTGCAACACACTTCCTCTAAATCAACCGCACTTTCAGAAATATCGTTTCTGAAGGCTGACATTTTACCGTCACTTCTTACGAACTACAGAATCCTTTCATTAGTATTGCTTGAAATACAAACATTTAAGTACCTTATTTTGCCCATAATTTGTAGCCGTTTAAATTGTCAACACAGGTTCTTTAAAAGTTGGTATATCTGAGCACAGATGATGCAGGGGAACTGCAGACGCGTACGTAAATTGAACACGGCGCCTTTGGTAATGCGTATAACTCCCGCGTTTTGTGGTACTCACCATAGCAAGAAATGAGCGCTCCGTTGTGTCCGCTCTCTTGGTGATGTTTGCTTCCTTCAGGGGGAGTTTTGCAAGAGGATCTCTGCATGAAGAGGTGGTATTTGTTAAAGGTGCCTTCCCCAGAAGTGGCATCCAATGACTGGCATTCCTGTTGGAATGGGCTCCGCGACTTTTCCCCGTATGCCTGACCTTTGTTGGTCAGGAAAGTGGGACTGTATTTGGTGTCACTCGCTTGGAATGTCCTAAACGGGTTTGCCTGGTGATCCCTACCTTGTGGTGTAGACGGACTATAATATGAATCCATGGATGTCATATCGCAGTATGAAACGCACGTCTCGGCGTTCATTCCTAAAAAAACTTAGAAGGGAAAAAGACGTCCAAACTTTTTTTTCCCTCTCTCTTTCCTTTTGGAGAGCGATGCAAGCAGATTTGCTCTTCCTCTCTTCTTGTTCCGCAGGCGAACACACATACACACTCACACACACACACAGTGCCGTGGCAGCTGGGTTTGGTTATAAAATGATTCAGATGTTTTCCAGAAACTGCAAGCTGACCCAAAGCTAAAAAGCCCCCTTAAGGTTTAGACGGGTAACAAAAAATGCCTCTTTCTTCAGAGGATGCTTCGCAGAACTCCCTGGTATAGACTTTAAGTACAGAACTGGCGTTGGTTATTATGTAGATGACGTGATGAATGCGTGAGGTCAGACCTATGTCTATAAAAGAAAAAAAAACCTGTTTGTTGTAAATATGTGGGGGAGCACTGAACACATGACATTAATGTAATTAGGATATGAATATATAAATGATTGAATGTGAAGGGCAACACGGAGAGAGCAATTTAATGGTTATGACACAGTTGATTCGTAATGGCTTGTGAAGGGGGTACTTGTCTGGACTCGAGAGCAGTACAAAAGATCATCATACGCGAGCTAAACTCAGTGATAAGTCAGTAGGCGATGCATGCTGGTCGGACGAACTCAAAATTACCTTATACCGAGACACACGTGTGTGCATTAAAAAGTGTCTTTGCCCTTTTGAATGTTTAGTTGTATTATATGAGATGCCTCTGTTGTCTTTATTCAAGTGTGAAGAAATACAAACATGAGATTTATGAGAATATACGCGCGTACTGATTTCAAAGTCCGTCGAAAGTTACTGTCCCACGGTGTGAAACAGTAGTGAACAGATCGGTGATGGTTCCGTTAAACTATCGATTGGATAAGAGACATATTGGTTTGAAAATTAAAGTTAAAGGATTTATGCCACGTCAGTTCCATCTGGGTTTTGACACTCTCTCAAGGCTGTTTCCTTCGGATTTTTTTTTGTAAAATTTTGTATAATATAGGACTATAGTATTTATTTAAATGTGTTATTTTAAGTGTCATTACCATACTATTATAATATTACTATTATTTTTATTAGTAATGTTAATTACATAAAGTCTGTTATGTATGCAAATAGTAATGCCATCCTTTCATTTCTGTCAGCTTATGTATTTTAAAATTGCTATCAGTAATTTATTTACTTGACTTTTAAACTATACCCCGTTTAATTCCCTAGGCTGCCTTTTATTTTTTGCTTTTTCGTTCCAGATGCGTTTCCGTAAATGATGCGGGGCAGTAGCCTACTGTTTTATTCGATTGAAACACCAACAAAACACGATCCGTCAAAAGCAATGGCTATTTGTGAGTAAAGTTATTTATATTAACTGTTATTATCGCTCCCTATTCGTTGCTTTTGCGGTGAGCTGAGAGTATTAAATATAAACACAGACATAAGCCCTGGATATATGCGTAACAAAATCAAATGGTAAAAATCTGCGATAAATGTTATTTTACATACATGTATGTCAAATGTTTCTTTTGGTAGTTCTCGCAAATAAACATACAATGTAATGGCTATAGTGTTATTTGCTAACTTGCATTTGACGTGTACTTCATTATTACGCCCACAACGATTTAAATAATATTCTGACGAAATCCCAAGTATCAAGAAACGTGCGGAGCTAATGAACGTGCCGGTGAATTCCGTCAGTATACCGTAGACATGTGGGAAGGTGAGGGACAGCAAGGTGAAGTTGGAGATGTTCATTTACTGTCTTTTTGCGACGTTACCATGTGACTTATCCTAGTATATGTTTGCTTTGTCTGTGAGTGACCTTAATCCATACCAGAGGTGGCTCGACCACTGAAATTTAGGGGGTAGTGCCGGCTCTGTTTTTTTGACACACTATTATGAAACGAATAGTATTGAAATTACTCAAACGTTGTCATTTCAAAACAATTTCTCTCTTTGGAAAAAAATCACTATTATAATATTGTGAAATGTATTATATCGCTGCCTAATTTTTTAGCTACTAGCCGCTACTAAAATTTCATGCATACATTGATTTTGGTTATCCTCCTACAACCCGAACAACGCGCAATGGTGAATTCGTTGTTTTCCCTTAATTAATTGCAGAGGACGATGGACCTTGGCGGACATAAACCGAGACGTGAACACTGTGAGAGACAGACCAGACTTGTGGCACGGAATCAATATTTTTATCTATCTATCTGTCTGTCTGTCTGTCCTGTCCTATCCTATCCTATCCGTGTCCGAGGTCGACTGAAAAAAATATCGAATTCAGTTTTTTAAAGTTTTTGTTTTTGCTTTCTTTTGGCGTGTTGTTTTGTTTCTTCCCATGATTGTTTTGTTGCACACTAAACATTACATCAAATTTAACGTGCGCAGTATAAACTAGCAGACTTCGACCACTGCATATTTTATCAGATGCTGGGACGTTTATCCTGTTGTTTGAACGTAATTTTTAAGTCATTATTTGAATCCATTACAGGCAATAGTATATTATATGCACAATTTAAATGTATTTTGTTGTATCTTATTTAAATCCTAAATCGGACAACGCTTTGATAGCAGTATAGAGTCTCGTGTCATTATTAAAGGAATCAATGTTAAGTCTCGCGACTCCACAGTGTGGTTTGTTATGTGGTTCCTTGGAGGTAAGTTAAGCGTATACTTGAGATTTCACGCACTGGTAAATGCAGCATTCTACGTTTCAAGAACAAGCGTCCCAAACGACTAACTACGAGACTAACTGAAAATATTTCGAGTTAATACTTAGTTACGTTATGTTGGTAATTCAAAACATTTGTAGCTGCGTCGTGACTCGTACTTCAGTGGCGCACCCCTTTCAATTGCCAAGCATCTTAATTTCATCTACTGTCAATGTGCATTATAAGTAATTGTCATAAAATAATGTTGGATCTTTTTGCAAGAGTGGGGGACATGAGACCAGTTGCATATTTCCAGGGGCACCGCCCTATACTTGGACAGGTGACTACTGGCAAGGTCATCTTAAACCGTGTAGAAAAAAAACTAGCTGCCAATTTTATGATAAAGGATTTTTTTTCCTCTTTCAGCAAAAAAAATGTCGGGTAACATTCATGTAGGCCTATAGCATATGACTGTGCTACGTATTTGGATATATAATTTGCCTTGACTGAAATATTGTTACAGTTACAGAAATATTGTTAGTTATCTTTTATATTTATGAACAGTCGTAGCAACATTTTGTGATCCCTAATCACAATTTACAGTAATGCACGTTTGCAATTTTTTTTTATTTGCTGAAGCCACACTTCCCTATACAACATTAACAAAACGTTATTGGCGCTAATTTGTTTTATTTCATTCGACCTTTCTAGAATATTTAAACTGGTGTATAATCCAAATGAATAAAGCATTGAATACTTAGTTACCGAATGAGGCTAGATAAATGGCGAAATTACCCGCGTGGACGGCAGTAAGAATTATTGTGTTTAAGTTATAATAATTTTTAGTTTTGATTTGGAAAATATCATCATTATTGTTGTGTTAATATTAATGAATATTAGGCCTATTTATCACTCGACTATTATAATTGTTGTAGTTGTTATCGTTAGTAGTGGTTGTAGTATTGTATTAGTATGTTGGTTGTAGTAGTATTTTCTAGTATAGGCATGTTTATAAGTTGTTTCGTTGTTGAGTCGGATGTAGCGGGAATGTTGATTATATTTAGCCATTGCTCTTTGTGTATCTGTTCTGTTTCTTCCTCGATTGACATTTCGGTTTATCTCTAATCTGTCTTTTATGGGCAGCAATTAACTTTTCTCTGTAAATTCACTCTATCTTAAATTGATATGTGCTGTCCAACGCTGACAGTCTCAATAAACCGAAGGCCATTAAAAATGGCATCCAATGCTCTGTTAGCTCATCTACTCCTCATAGCGGCGGTTTTAATGCTTTGTTCTTTGAAACCCGCAGGTACTAGTGATTCTGTGTAAAACCTTAACCTTTGCTTTATTTGTATTTGCCTAAAAGTAAGAAATGTATATCTACAGTATTGTGCGCATCCGGTTATGCGCAATAAGAAATCTAATTTAAATAGAAGAATACTACTACTACTACTACTACTGATAATAATAATAAAAATAATAATCAAACGAATAAAACAATAAATAAATTACTAATGTTACCAATGTTACTGCTGTATTTAAATCACTGTTTGTTCTGTATATACTGTGTATATTCCCTGGACTAATTTGTATAGACCTATATAGCATAAGATTTCATAATGATAATCTTTGACCAAGGAATTTAAATCGAATCGCATTGTAATTACTTCCCGTTTAACCTTTCGAATTTATTACATTTCTCCTTGGATAAAAGTGATTAGATCTTCAGAAAACAGAGTTATAAAACTGTTAGGTAAAAAATTTCCGAGTAAGATCTTTCCAGGTGTTTGATCTCATTAAAGCGCATTTATCTAGTAAACTTTTCAATTCAGCTTCATTATACCACCTGTTTCTCAGTTGCACCTGCACATAATTATTTTGTTTGCAAAATCGATTTAAAAAAAACTACTAACTACGCAGTGTACTATTAATTATAATTCCTGTTTCGAAAGAATGCGTATTTTTCGCTGTTGCTATTGATTTGCGTGCTTTACGTGATATTTATTGTCAGATCGGGGACAAATAAGTGTAGTAGTAATATTACAGTGGATTCTTATTATATTTTGTTAAAGTTTGTTAAACTGATTAAATAGAATTGTTTCAGCCAACGGCGTAGGGTATAATTTGATATTTATTTATTTGTT
>JAODLC010000021.1:4422727-4439345 GCA_026781145.1 Hippopotamyrus pictus | reverse complement strand
CGGTTCCTGTGGACAGGTATCTAGCAGACATGATGTAATTTGCTTATTTATACTGCCATTAGGGACAGGCCGTGTTACAGGACTTGAGGTCAGAGCGGCAAATCTGCTTGGTACTAGAGTTGGTGCATTAAGGATAGGAGCTGTCAGCGGGGGGCAGGCGATGGCAGAACGAATGCACAAATGCAAACCGGCCCTTGTGTCCATGCATGGGTAACGTGGCGCCCCAAGCCGGCACACTCTCCTCGCCTGATTGGGTATGAAAGGAGCGACCAGCCAGCTTGAAAGGTGCCTATATGTTTACAGCCTGCTGTCTCAGAACGTCAGTGCTAATTACTTTCAGCAAAGCCAGCCTCCGCATCCGCATTCGTTGCTGTGAAAGCGGGACCTCTTGATACCAGGACTGATAAGTGATCAGTCATCGGCACGGAGGGCTGCATGGGGCAGAATGACTGAAGTTGACTGCTGGCACTTTTTTCCGCTAACTGAGTGTGTCTGATTTGCCCCCCCCCCCCAATTCCATGACCTTCTTGTCTTCATAGATCAGCAATCTCATGTGCCAGACTCACAATAAAGTAAAAAAAAAAAAAAAGCCTAATCACTGGTGACACATTTCGAAAAGCTCAACAAAACTATCAAGCAAACATGCCAAAAATAGCAGATGAAACTCAACACAATAAATAATATTAAATTCCATGCAGAATTCACGCATGTCTAGTGTTTTTCCATTTGACATTCTTTAGCTAGTGATGGCCAAACTCATGTTTATCCAACAAATCTAGGTGACCATTGTCTCATATTCAGGCTAGATAAAATGCAATTTAAATGTTCAGACAATGCTTACCTTGCCTATGGTTGCCCCTGTCTATTCGGCATGTGGAAACCTGAATGGCCACGTCTGTTTCTCGGTTTCCCACTGGAGATAGGCCCAAGTGTTCAGTGATGGGCCAAACGATCCATTTCACGCTGCAAAGTTCAGCTGCAGCTCCGGGCCAGATCTATGGGAATGAACATTCCCTCTCAGATACCTGAAAGCCTCCATGTCCTGAGAGCTGTGTTTGTTCTTTCTGTCCCAAAGTCAGCATTAACCTTTCAGCACTGACGTGTTCACATTCTAGAATGATGTAGCCTAGGTTATTTTTCGGTGTTGAATTGTGAACATTTCAGAATGGTGTAACCTGTACGGCCCATCAGCATTACACAAGTCACGTTCTAGAACTCCAGAATGGTGTAACTTACCAGTGGCTTAGCTGACAGTAAGTATGGAATATCAGCACCTGCCTGTATAAGGTTTTCAATTGTACGAATACTTCAAATGTATTCATTGAAAGAAAGCTTGCATGCTGTAATGCTCCTACAATTCTGTGTTTGAAGCAGTATTCACAGCTGCAACACTGGCATCCTTATTCTGAACGGACTTGTATACAGATATCGGTTCATGTCTGGCCACAGACACCTTAACCAGATCAACCTTGCAGCACTGCAGTGAGTTAAGGATCCCAGTGGATACAGTGTGTCCTTTGTGCGGCACGCCCCAACCCAGGCAGGATTGCCATTTCTGATGAGTCTTTGTAGCTTGTCCTGTTTCGGAAGCAAAAGAGGTTTTGAATCTCCTATGCAGTAGCCCCATCATCTTAAAAAGTTGTCTTTCAAAAACTCACCTTTCTGCAGTACAGTGTGATGTTTATTGCTAGTGCAGCAACACCCTGTCACCTGGACCCTGCTGTTTCTGGGATGCTATTGCCTGTCTTCTCTTCTGCGGGCCTGAGGATTATAAAAATGTAAATGAAAAACATAAGGAAACTTTAATATATTAATGTGCGGAAATGTATAAGTTAGACTGTTTTGGAGAATTTTCTGTGGCACAATCATGCAGTTTTTATAAAAAATGAAGGTAAATCTGCTACAGTTTCTGCTCCTTTCCAGTTCATCCAGTTCCCTTCTAACCAGTTTTCCAGTACAGGGGTGTGGACTGCTGGCATTTTTTCAATCATTCTACATATTGCATATTATTGAAATATGTAAATGTATAAATTCATATGTGTTACGTATTTTATGTGTATTGTTGATACAGTATGTAAATATTAAAGCCCTGATTGACTGTTTTAAGCTTTACACTATTAATGATGGTCATCCATTCATGTGTAAAACATTTTTTGTGGATTTTTGGAAAATAATTTATATCTACATATATGAAAGCTAATAATGAAGAGGAAAAGAATTTTATCAATATTTTATAGGTACTTTATCAGTATTTGATTTGTCAGTATTACATCATTTTTAGCTGTTGCAAAATTCTCAAATTTGCTTCCAGACAATGTAATACTACATATATTTAGATTATTAATTGTTTAATAGAATTTACACATATTTGTGAGGTTTCCACCCTGACATATGATCATTTAAATTTCTTTTTATTATATTGTGGTGTGTGGTTTTTCTTAAATCAACCAGTCATGCTTTAAGCACATTAAAAACTTTAAAGTTATTAATAAGTTGAAAACCATATATTAAGTCGAAACATCACACTATCTTGCATTTATTTTATTCTAAGGATTTCCATCTCAGGCAGTCTAAGAACATTATTCATTAGATTTGTATAATTGTACGCTGAAGGTAAAACAAATAACACCTACATTCTGTTGATTTTAGGATTGCACTGTTTGTGTTTTTATGATAGTGTTTATTTAAAAAGTACTTACCAGTGCTACTGTGTAAGTCTGAAATTGTTTACTTTATTTTGCTTGCCGTTTGTTGCAATTCATGATTTTTATATGCAATTTAAGGGTTCCAAGTATTGTTGGGCCTTTAAGAGAGAGCAGCAGTTTCCAATGCAGCAATTCTTTGCTGTCTGATTGAGCACCACTAACACTGGCTGGTAAATGTCTCCATCAGAAACAATAGAATTTTTCACTCTCTGACATTGACCAAAGGGGCTGTACTCAGAGACGTCTGCCCTCAATAAGCACTGACAAATTTTCCGCTTTATTAAAACGTGAGACCGTTTTCTAAGCCACGACATGCTCGTCCCCGGAGGATTGTCTATCAAAGACTGACCACTCTCTGCCCTTTGCAATGTAACCTAAGATATTTCACGCAATGCTTAATGAAGAACATGGTTTCAGAATAGAAGGAAATAAATGTAGGTGAAGATAGTGTTACATATGACTGTGTTGCGGGACCGTGGCGACCCGTGGCGATTAATCAGATGCTGTGATGAACATTTTCTCATAAAGTGCAGCACAGGAGCATGTGATGAATGGGAGTTTGCGGTTCGCTTCGTTCACGGGGGAGGGGGGGTCCGCTGCAGATGCGGGAGAAGGTGCTGCTCTAAGGGAGGTGGCAGCAAACCAGTCAGCCCAGATGAGGGGGTGAGGTGTTGGGGAGGGAGGGGGCACATAAGCACAGGCACCTTTCGTGCTGCGCAGGTATTCGTTAACGAGGCTTGTACCATAGTTTTCATCATTGTTTTATTACCGACTAAATGCCCTCCTGTAAAAGAGTGGCCTTTCCCCCCAAAATGATAATGAGTTTTCTTTTCTGGGGGGGTTGGCTTTGTAACTGCACTGCACCCCTGCCCTTCGAGCTGGCTGCAGTTTTCGTACAGGATGTGGAGACGGATCCATGCAATCCCCGTATCTAATGACACCGTTCCTTCTCCTATGCATTTTCCTACGTCCTCCTTCAGCATTTGATTCTAGCCATGAATTTTAAGGTATTAAGGTGCTTAAAGCGATAAGCGTCCGCCGTGTCCTGGCCCCCTCTGGCTGTAGTCTCAGCCCCCCTGAGAGCCAGGCGTGAGGCCTGATGTCACCGGCTGTACTTTACGATGGCTCCATGGCCTCTGTGCACCTATCAGCCACTACAGCCCTCAAGGTTGAGAGAGCAGCATTTTTTGAGCAGTTGTGTCCAATATGCGGTATCGGCTGACATGTTTATTTTATTTATTTTATTCATCCACTTACCCATCAACTGTTTTTGTATGTTTTTTGTATATCATGCCATTGTTTCATTTCTGGAATTTAATATGCATTTGTTGTGTTGCGTAGGGCAAAGAAACTATTGAAATCGAAATATTTGCCTGTGGGAGAATTATTTACAGTCTTGCGTACTTTCCATTTTAGACAGGAAGTATAGAAACACAAAGCACATATATGTGGTTTGGGGGGAGGCTGTAGGATTTATTTTTTTGTTTTTTAAATTACCTGACCTGGTGGGTCCCTGAGCCAAGATGGTGCGCAAGTAACGTGACGCTCAGCAGCGACGATGTTGGCCGAGGCAGACGGGAGCGACGCGGCACGACTGCGCCCAGCTGCCGGTGGACAGACACCCAGCCGCCCAAGTGCCCACGCCGGCTCAGCTTTGCCCACCCCGCTCTGCCCGTCAGTCCTCCGACTCCATTCTCCCATTTGCCTGCTAATCCGTCCTCCCGCCATCGCTGTTCCATGTGTCACGAAACAGGGCCCTTTTATTAGAAAACATAGAATTAATTTTTATCCCTGTAACACACACTCCATCCTCAAATGCATCAATGGGAGTCTGAAGATTTTATACCACAATTCATAAATAAAATAACAAAAACAGCCTTTGATTATTTAATCAAATAATTAGTAAATGTGTTACATAAATTTATTTACTCTCCTCTTCTGAAGAATAAAGTATTCTTACTCCAGTGTTATGTGATGTGTCCTGTGATATATCTGTATAAACTGTAGAAGAATTAAAGCCCCACACAATAAAAATAAGAAATACACAAAATATTACACACAACAGGCAGCAGTGCTAAGTTAAACCTTTTTCATTGGGCACCATGCTGGCTAAGGGATGCTGGGTAATGAACAGACAATTTCAGGCTTAAGTCACAAGACCAGGCCTGCTGCTGTAGTACTATACTAGCCTGAACTGCTCCAGTAAATTATCCATCTGTATAAGTGAGCCAAAGCAGGGGTTACTTTGGATTAAAGTGTTGCCTAATTAACAAAATATTTGTACCTTGATTTAAATGGACATGCACTCCATTGCCTCAGTGGGCATGGAATGGCAATAATATAAAGATACATATTTCCCTTGTTTCCTATTTGACGGCCTTTCTGTCTATCGAAACAAAGGAAAGGACACGTTCCCCCAGCTTCCACAGAGTAAGCCCATCATTGATCTAACGACGGCTACTTTTTAATTGCTGTTCTCACTCCTTGCGCAAACCGTAATTACAAGAGGGCTATTAGCAAGACGAAGTGATCAGTAATAGAGTAAACTGTACCACCCACGCTGCTGCTGTTTACGGCCTGCTAGGGGATTAAATGTGTAACCAATAAAATTCTCCGGCAGTCGTTCAGACCCAAAATATGAAGCCGTATTCGAGGTTAGTCGTTTTGTCCTCCACTTAGAAAGTCATAAAATCGGAGTGGTGATCTTTTATAAACCTGGTCTTTATCAGCATTTCCTCCACAATTATTGTCCTCATTTCGTCATGGGACACTGAGAACGAATGCTGTCCAGTTACTGGCTGTCCCATCAGGGCACCCCCCATTTAAAAAGCTATTTCTCTTAGCGGGAAATTCTTGTGTCTGGAAGGGTCAGCTATTTGTGTATTTTCGTATAAAAAAAACAAGGATATGGATGAGACGCTGACCAACTCCTACCAGAAAGTCTCTGAGCGGGCTATTGGACATCATTGCCTGCGGCGATGTCGTTTGATTCTGCCCTTTGACTGCAATAACAAGCCGTAGCGAAGGGGGGAAGAATCATTAGCATTGTTTGGCAGTAGTAGAGGATTCCACTTCCTGCCCAGAAGAATGCGATGGGGAGGAAGCAGATTCATTAGCTTTCAAATCCCTTATTTTAACATAAATGAGTGGGTACACACTTGGAGTCAATTGGAGTTCTAGAGAACGTGACCTCTGTAGCTATTCTTACATAAATGAATGCTGCTCTCATCACACGGTGGGTGGAGAAGGAGCAGGCAGCTCAGCATCCGTGTTGTCCTGCTGTCCGCAGGGATTCTCACCCACCTGCCTGGCTGCAGTCATGGCCGTCCACGCCGGACAACCTAACCCCAGATGTGGAAACGGTCCATCCCCAGCAGTAAACGGCTCCTACCGCCCGCGGGCACATTTGAAATTGATTAGCTCCAGAGGCACGTTGTTGCGCCAGTCTGTCAGGCCCGGCACGATAACCATCTTGCGCACACGTTCGTCGTGATATCTGATGATGGCCTGCACTGCGTTCGCTGACAGCAAAATCTGCTCGGGGTGCGTTCAACTCGGAAAGGGTGTGTGGAGTTGATTATTGTGGCTCTGAGACAGGAGTGTGGCTCGGCGGTTATAAACGATGGGGCTCCCTGTGTCACCGATAGTGACCCCTATAGCTTCACAGTTCACAGCGCTGTTCCTGGCTAATCTCCGCAACACTGTGGCTTTTTTTTTTCCTGAACGAGGTGATTTGTGTTCAGTTGCAGTTAATTTATGATCAGTTGACAAGTCATTCAGGAATATATCGCTGTGTAATTTCACTGTTTACTCACTGTAATTTCACTTGGTTTCACACTTAACGCAACAGGATTAAAAAAGTAATTTTGTGATCAAAGAAAAAAATAAAACAAAAGTGATTGCCATTTCTTTTGTATAAGTCCATCAGGCTATTCATTTTTCTGAAAACATACATGTTTCCAGTGATTTAAATAATTGTCTGACGGTATGCAGTGTTGATTTCTGACTTGTTAAAAAGATACACAGTGAATTTCTCTCTCAGATGACGCTGGAAATTGAAAGCAAAAAAATTGGTGGCATGTAACGTTTTTATTTGAATCATTTATAATGTTAAATCTACATCCAGTCAGTTAACTCACAGATCCACAATATCACAAGATTTCCAGTGACAGGTGATTTTTTTAAAAGTCATGCTTAAATGTTTATTTGAGTTCTTGAGTTTAAACAGCCGTTTGAGTCCAGGGCTTGAGCTCCTGTTTTACTTCGTTTGGGCAGCCGAACGTTACCATTAAGCTATCCGAGAGCTAACAGGAAACATACCGCTATTACATGGAAGGGCCCAAATACAACGGATCTGTGTGTCATTCAAGCATGACATTTTAAACAAATGCTTTTTTCAAAGGGGGTACTGTTGCTGCTTCTTCCCCCCCGCCTCCCCCCCCAAGCCCACTCCCACCACCCTCCCCTGCAGGGGAAACACATCAAGGTATTGACCGCATTGGGCTGGTATTGACCGCATTGGACTTACCTAGACATAACAACTCGGGACGTATGTTTTTTATTAACTCACAGTGCACCTACAATTCGATAATTGGGGCACTTTAAAACCCTTCAGCCAATCTCGTCCTGTCCCCGGCATGGCGAAGAAGAGCAAATAAACCTCCTTGTTCCTCGCTTGCTCTCTTTCTCCATCTTTCCCTCTTCCTGTCCGCGTGACTTGGTCAGAGAAGGCCATGGGTGTAGGGTTCCGTGTCATTCTGGAAAAAAACCTCATGGAGCCAGCTGCCCCCCCGGCACCAAGGAAAAGAGGCAGCTTCATGGCTTAGGTATGCTAAGGACAGATACGGCTGTTAGTAATATAGAAATTCTAATAAACGTCAAATTCAGTAAACATTACAAATGGTATACATGCACAAAAATATATATGTGTGGGTTATTTATGTAATACAAAATTTATGCACACGGTAAACATATAAATATCCCATCACCTAGCATTTAAATTTCACTTAGGATACAGTTGATACTAAAATGTATTCCAGTTTATAGGTTTTGGTAGCAGAACCAAGACAAACTAATTTGTAATATAAAATTATACGTTATCTGTTATAAGGTTTTTTAATGGAAGCAGCATGGAATCTTTTCACATTTACCACTAGTACTAAAATTGTAAACCTATGTCTTGTGAAAACTCAAGTATTTTACATTTCATTTGTTATTTTACTGAAGGATTTCCCTCAGAAATAATTTGTTTTATGTCATTACTTGTATGGCTGGACTGAAATCAGCTGTTGAAGATGAGAGCAATGCAATAATCTGACATTGCATACAATATATTTCAATTTAATTCACGAAATAGCTGTTTAAAAGTAAGAGCTAGTTTCAAACTGAGTAAACCTAAATAAAACACGAATTTTAAATACAATGGTGATAGCTAAAAAGCAAAGAAATTAATGTAACTGTCATCTTCAGCTGTATGGTCCTATAAACCTAAAATATAATGAGTGTTAGCTTTTACTGTCACTGCCAAAAGCACAGACTTAATGTTGATTATTGTGGCAGAACTTGTCACAAAAGTAATTAAGTGTGGTTATTACAATTACTTAATTTAAAAACTGAATCCTGGTCATTAGGAATGAGTTGGATCGGCTGTGTGTACTTATTAAAAACAGCAGATAGGGTAGCAGTTAAGGGCATGAACTCTCTGAATGAATAACCTCAAAATCCCTTATAAACCTTGTGCTGTAGTAACAACAAGCAAGATGCGTAATCTGAATTTCTAGAGTAAAATATCCAGATGGGAAAAAATATTTAAACTACAGTTCTGGAAAAAAAAGGAACTGGCAAAGCAGTAAAAGAATAACAAAAATGCTCTTAAGAGAACTATCACAATTTACTGTGACCTTTTCCCCAATTCTGGTATTCACTGAATGATATGTACTGTATGTATCGTACATTTACATTACAAATAGTTTCAACATTAGCTATTGATTTTATTAACTGATTTTTCACTAGTGCACGAAACTAAGAGGCTCACTAAGACCTAACCGAGCTGGAATAGGACCTGTTCCGTCTGAGGCCACGTCTGCTTCTCCCAGAGCCTGTTTATTTAGAGGAATGCTGTGATTCTGTGCAATTCCATCTCTTTTCACAAACACACTTCTGCCTATATCTGTTTTACAGCTGGGTGGTATTCATGCCGTAAAAGCTGATCTGTCGGGTTGCCTCTCGCCGAGACCTTTTTCAAAATCTCAAATTGCTCAGACCTGTATTACATATCTACTTACATTAATTACACATAAGCCGCGTACAATTGGGAGTGTCTTTACTGGTGCTTTAATATTAGAAAAGAATTACTTGCATAAAAAGCCGTTTAGAAAAATGAGCACGCAGAGAACAGGGACAAAAACCAGTGTCTGCATCGGGTTTTCACCTGCTATACCTCCGTGCTTATGGGGACATTAGGGGACATCCTTACAGTTACAGAAGGCCACCTCTGCTGTGGCGTGAGCTACAGACGGTTCCGAGAGGAGCAAATTTAATCAGAGAAATCTGATTAGAAAATGTAAATAGCCGTGGGTTTGTGCATGCCTCTCACCTAGCGTGTTTCTGAAGACCAGGTAGGCCAGGCTCTGCGTTATCGTGATGAACACAGCATGGATCCCAGCTGCAGGCACACAGCGCGGTCGATTGTATGAAACATGAGGCTTACTGCTCACCAGGAGCCTGTTTACTCCCACGTGGACACTGGGCAGCCGTTCTCATCTCCCCCGCTGTCTTTTTGTTTTGGCTGCCCACTCTCTCCTGGGCCCACCAGCACATCCAGGTCCGTGTGACCTCTGACCCTTTCGCCTTTTACCCTGGACCCAGAGGATGGGTGAGGTTGGTGCCCTCCTGGGGTGACTGGGGGTGGTTGGGAGCTGGAGGGGGAGGTGGGATGGAGAGCATCTCTGAGGTGCGCGGGGGATTCTGCGCCCTCCCTGGGACTGGTCCTCTCCCTGCCATTCTGGACCACAGTCCCAGATTCTCATGCGTGGCTGAAATTGGTTTCACATGAGCCTGGGGGGAGACTGCGTCAGCAGATTCCCTGATCAAATTAAACACGGAGGAGGGAGAAAGCCAGTGGTTGTACTGATCTTTAATTTAATAAACAGGACCGAGGAGCAAGGCAACAAAAAAAAAAATCACCCATTCCCTTTTCTCCTTTTTTAAATTTACATTCGCATATACTCCAGACAGAGAAATCACAGACAGTTTCCCTTATCTATAGGATCACATCCAAATGGAAGACGTTTTTCCATTCATCGGTATTAGTGTCCAGGCTGCAACAAGGTTGGAGTGAAGGCGGCCTCTTGAGTCCTGGATGAGTGTTCATGCCCAGCATCCCTCAGATATCATACCACCTCCATCAGCGTGGACCTGGGTAGCTCATTCAGGAGCTGGGACACCGAAGATGAAAGTTCATTCGGATTTGGAAAATGCATCCCATATGTGATTGGGTTTGGAATCCAGCCTTGATCTGACGATCTCTTCTTTTCTGATATGATCTGTTGGGGCGAGTTATCCGGCTTCTTCAAACTCAAGTAGCTAGGAAGGTGAGGGAAAGCTGGGTGGAGAGACTCCATCCTTTACAAAAGGCTCGGTAATCTCATACGATGGGGCGTGTCCTTCCCATTCCGGGCAAGTGTGTCCTAGCCCAGTTCTCAGGTACAGAGACATGGGCAGCCCCGCTAAAATAAGCTCTGTAGTACCCAGCGTTCACACTTCCCATCCGGTCATTGCTGCCCATGGATGAGAGGAAACAGAGCCTCACATGCTGGGGGACCTTCCACTGCCTTTGTATCTCAACCACTGCCCTCATCTCTCAGGAAGAAGGAATTAGGCACTTTTCCTTGCTTTTTCTTCCCCGACTGTACTGAGAAATGCAGTGAAATCATTAAAAATGCTTCAGCAGCAAGTGTCATCAATCATACTGCAAGTACTTGACAAGCAGCCACTGGTATGTAAATAACTAATGCTTCACATGCCTTGGCATCACATACACGTGGCAACTCTCTCCCCTATAATTTAGTTTTCAGGGTCACCGTCTTGGATTTGGCTGAGGTTGGGTCTTGTTATCGGAGAGCGTTAAGCAGGATTTGATAAAAAGAAGGAAGTATTTACCTGCCAATTTTCAGTGATTTATTATGAGTAAGGATGATGTTTGCAATCATAATTATGCTGCTTCTGGCGTGTTGCCCCCTTTACCCTGAGACAGCAGCTGTCAAACAGCACATTTTGCGAGCAGAGATAGTCACCAGTCCAGGGTGAATTGTGCTGGACTGCAAGGACCTCTGCAGTTTGCTTTAATTTTTGGGGATCATCAGATGATGCCTGCTGGGTTTGAAGGCACAAGGGCAGGCTGTGAAGCTGAAAGTCCCACCTCACCATGGACTCATGGGCAACCAACTTCAAGAGCTTTCCACAGCTAATGCTGTGCAAATCGGTTGCAGACAGCGACCGGCATGGCAATGGGTTCTGCATAAATTAACCCAAATGCCCTGCAATTTTACGTATTCTTTTTTTTGTCCTGTTTTTTTCTTTTTCTTTCTCCAAATTTGATGAAAAAAGCCAGATGTGTAAGCTTGGGTGGTGCGACCAGCTATACCGTTTCACACTGCATTTTCTCCACTTTAAATCCAAACACAAGCTGAAGTCACAGCCATAACCCATCTATTTTATCTAGGGTTTCAGGGCCACGGAGATGCTGGCTGACATCAAAAGGGGCTAGGGGAGGGTGCTAGCAGCCAGGCAGGCCAGAGGCATTCTGGGTAAAACTTTTTTTTCAGTGTTTGAAATGTTGTTAAGGAGACAGGGCTGAACGAGAGTGGGGCAGAGAGAGTCAACGTGTGCCAACAAACAGGGCGACAAAGCGACGGCTCACCCCCTCTTGACTAAAGATTCACTTGCAAGCAGAGCTAATAGGGAGCCCCATGTTTGCAATTTGAAAATGGAACACGGGGCTTTTTTTTAACCATTACTTGAAATAAATATTTTCTGTTGGCAAAGTGCACCGGTTGCGGTTACCTTAGCATGTCGTCGAAGCTCACGTTAGCTGTTCCTGCTCCATTTTCCATCCCGTGCCTTATGCATGGACTGAAATTTGTTCCCTGAAGCTAATTTGTATCCACCATCCCCCTCTCTCCTCACACTTGTATAGAATGAAAAGGAATTGTACAGTCTTTGGTTGTTATATATTCAATTATGATTCTATTCAGTGCATGGCTTAAAGGAAATTTAGTTTGCGTGCGTGAAAAAAGGATTTAGGTGTCTTTGAATTGATTATATCCATGTTGCGAGTGGACAAAAATAATATTGATACTGGAGTCTTGAAAAATGCGCCCTCCTGAACTGGCCAGTGCACATCACGACCCCCCCATAGATCATAACATCAGTTTGGTTGTAGTGAAGAACACTTGGATGAGCGAGGTCTAGTTTCAGTGTGCAAAGACCTAGTCAGTTATGGTTCTAAGAAGAGATGTGTGATGTCCAGGTGAAGAGACAGAAGACGACACCATTTAGCACAGAGCTGGTTCATTCATACTAAAATCAGAATTCAAAATGGAGGAGCGAGTACTTGGACCGGGAAGAATTGTGTGGAAAAAGTGAAGCTATTATGGACCTTTAACATGTTTTAAATCTAAAAAGAAAACACAAAACATTTCACACCTCTTGCATTTAAAAATTAAGTAGTTAAGTATAACAGCATCCCAGTCTAGAGCCACTCCAGGCCAGTGTGTTTTCTTTATCCTAGAAATGGATGAATCATTATAATTGAATATAATTTCATTGGCCCTTCGATGTAAACAGACTAATAGTTGGATTAAACTGAAATGACCTCATATTGACACCGCGTTGTGTGTAAGGATGAGGCTTCAGTCCCGGCGATGCGATGACGAGAAGTAGCGGCTCTGTGTTTAATGTGTGAATTTACAGTCATGAGGCTCTTGGGCAGGGGGGGGGGCAGCTCTGACTCACCCCAAGAGTTATCTGTTCCTTGGACTCTTGCATCTTACAGACATATGGAAACATTTTGTAAGGACAATTAGTTACAAATCCAAATGACTCGAGAGGCCTATTTATAGTGCATACCTTCTGTGTACATTCCTGACGTGTTTTATCAGGCTTTATTGCCACTGTACATATGACTCTATATTTATAATATACAATAAGTTATAAGTAAAGAAAAATGTGGGAGACAGTTCAGTTTGAATTAACGTTTTTATATCTTATTTTCATATTTATTTTACCTTATTATTTAGGTATCACATCTATTTGATTGATTGATTGGTATCAGATAATAATTTGTACCAGATTTAATTATTTGATATTGTTTCATTTTATTTTCAATTATCTGCTCAGTTTTTCCTGTCTGTTACTGATATGATTTGATAGATGCAGTGAAACAGTTGGAGGTAAACAAACAAAAACTGTCAGCAAAAACATCTGGAAAATGCATGAAATGCAAAAAATTCTTCTGTGTTGTGTTTCTGAAGTCGCCAGGTGTCTGGTGATCTTCTCCTCAGACTCTTGCATTCTCCATGAGAGCAGCTGCTCTGGCGCTCGAAATAGCATCAGGTCGGCAAAGCGTGGAGAGGATTCTCTCCCAGCCTGAGATAAACTGCTCTGCTCTCCTGGGTTTCCTCCTGCTTCGGCTGACAGACCCTCCCCTCCCTTCTGTTTCCTTGAGTGGGCTGTGGAGAATCTCACAGTAACGTCACAGGTGCTATTATGCAAATGCCTTTCAGCAGCACTGAACCACTAACCAGGAGACACGAAGCACACAGAGAGCAAACAGCGCAGCTTAGCAGTCCAGGACGTGGACTTTGAGGTGTACCAGAAGGTGGGCTGATGCACGTCCCAGGCTGTTTGCAGGTTCAAGATCAATTTGCCTTGGATCTCCAAAATTGCCCCCTCCAGCTCCATCTTCGTCTTGCCCTTCCTTACTTCACATGGTCTCCAGCCCCCCTGGGTGCCTGACAGATCACATGGTTGCGCTGTCTCCCGGGGACAGTCCCGCCTTACTCCAAGCGTGCTGATTTTGCTGAGAAATTCTTTCAGGAGACCAGTCTGCCACACACAGTCTAAGTCTTGATGAATAGACAGACTGCAGCACAGAGCCACATGCGCTGCTGCACAGAGGACTGCTGGAAAACTCAGAGACTTCCAGAACTGCTGCTTGTTGCTTGGTTTTCACCTGCCATTTTAAACCACTGTGGCATGTAACTCCTCATATTTTTGTATGGCTTAACTTAAAGCAGTTTTTTTTCCTTGACCAATGGCAGTGTTTTCAGCTAGTTTCAGAATGACTCTTTCCAACAGTTTTCCAAAACATACAAGGGAGGTTCCTCAACTTTTTAAGGCATCTAAATGTGGGCAGCCCCCAAAAAATGCTCAATGGAGAAGCTGCAGAGAGGATTCTGGGTTGTCAGCGTGATTAAACGGCGCTGATCGTCCACCGTGATCCGACGCAGAAAAGCCGTTCGCGTGATCTGGACTCGTCAGAACCCACATGTCAGTCCCGCCCATCGCTTCGAATATGGGAAGATGTTCCAGAAACATCTGTCATGATTGAGGTCTCACCCCCACGTTCTCTGGCTCCAGTCAACACACTGTAATGTACCATTTGGTTTGTTAAAAGCATTTTGTCTGAATGGTTCCCTTATGAATTCAACTGTGAAATGTTGGCTGTGGAAGCTCAGTGTGAACTTCAGAGTTATAGATCTGGCTCTTTGCTGTACACTCTGTGCTCTGCTCTCTTTTTATTTATCTCCCAAGGCTGTAAAAAGCGGCATATTTCAGGCATATTTCAAGTCACCCGAATATCCCATCAAACCCCTCACCACAGACTGCCTCCCAGTGCTGCTTTGAATTCTGGGAAGGTCGGTCCACAGTTGCCTTAAGGATAAAGTTTTTTTTTTTAATTCTTGTTTAGATGGTAACCAAATGCAAGCCACGTTGTCTCTGGAGAACTGAAACAGACAGAGAGCAAGTGTGAAAGAGGGGAGGGAAAGGTGTGCAGCCCAAACGTAAAAGAAAGCCGTCCGTCCGCCCTGTTTGCTCTCAGCCCAGCTGCTGTCGTGTTTGGATCACGATGGGAGACTCAGTGTGGTCCGACCTGGTGGAACCACCCTGTGTGTGCCGGCGTCCCGCGGACAAGGACAACAAGCCAGAATGCCCAGACACGAAACAGGGCACCGGCATGGGCAGAGACCGCGGGCGATCCCCGGCCGGGATGGGCCAACATTCCCGGCAAATGAGCTTTGCCCGGGATGAAAGCACCGTGTGATCCCGCCGGCTGACCCCGGCGACCCTGCCGATGTTTTTCCAAGGAGAGGCCTGATCCTGGGCCTTTTTTTTTTTTTTTATCTGACAGGGGTTTGAAGGTTGTCTTGGGGAGGGGAGGTGCAGCCAGACAGACCCACTGACCTGCCACCAATGTTTTTGTTGTGGGGGGTGCATGCACTGTCATCGACTTGACCTCTGACCCCATGAAGCTCCCCCTGCCTATCTCCAGATCCGGGGAACCCCAAGGTGGTGCCTGGGAGAGCCCAATTCCCACGGCGGCAAAGGATTGGTGCCTGGGTGCAGATTTCAGGGCATCCACCACGCTGCTCTTATTTCCCTTAATAACCTCTTACTTAAAAATGTTCCTTTTCAGCTGCCGCTGAGTTATTGTCGTGGTCTGTAATTTTCCAATAAAACAGTCTAGCTGAATTTCGCTGTAAACATAGTATTAATCTGCAGTGCTGTTTATTTCTCCCGGCCAGTAACAATGCCACTTGCTAACCTCATGACATGCACCCCGCCCCCCCCCACCAATTCCCAGTCCCGGCTTGGTGCCACTGCTTCCGGGCTCCCGTACCGCGGGGGTTTGTTTCAGATGACGTCCCACCAACCGGCACTCAAGTCTGGCGGGGGATGCCTGAAGGAGTCCAGCCACCTCTGGGATGAAGTGACTGTAATTGCGCGTAAGGAGGTGTTGAGTGGGCTTGTTGGCAGGGAGCAGTTATCTGGGATTATCTTTGTGTCACAGAGACAGCGAGAGAGAGAGAGAGCGAGAGAGAGAGAGCACACAGCCTGGCTATGCTCCTCAGCCTGTACTGGTGATGAGGTGTCAGAGAGCCACATCCACCTGCAGGCCCAGCGCTGATGCGGTTCCCATAGAAACATGCATCGGGGTCCTCCATGGACTTTTGAGGGGAGTCTCAACTCTGAGACGGCGACACTGAGCCTTTGGCTCAGTCTCCTGCCCAGAACAGCGTAACGCTACGCTGTCAGAACAAAAGTATGAATTTGTACGTTTAATGGAAATTACTTGTCACTTGGGCTGTACCTTCAAGGGTCTACCATTTACATGCTGGCTGTAGGCAAATGTACTTTTCAGTCTAATTTAAGGACTCTAAGAAACGTTTTGGTACCATTGGTGGTGCATTAATGTTGTTTGTACCTTGGGGAACAAAGTTGTATCAGGGCTGCACCCATGTCCTGTCAGTGTGCCCACTCAGCTCTTCTTCTTCCACTTGTTTTACTTTGCTGTTAGTGGATATTGGACCCCCCCCCCCCCACCACCACCACCATAACCCCACTGATATCCCCTGCCTTTCCGATGGTGCTCTCCACATAAACCCATCGCCCTCGGGCTGGTGAGCAGCTGAGGATTCGCTCTGTCTCTCTCTACTCCTGCCCTTCCTTTGCCCTTAGACCCTCCACCATAGCAGGACCCCACACCCTGCCCCCATCTCTGAATTCCACCTCAAGTGGAAACATTCCACCCACCAATCCACTCCTTATGGTGGGGGTCAGCTCCCACCCCCGCCCCCCCATCTCTTCCGTATCCCCCTCCGGACCCACAATAGGAATTCGAGTAAATGTTT
>JAODLC010000021.1:4399201-4415480 GCA_026781145.1 Hippopotamyrus pictus | reverse complement strand
TAATTTCCAAAAGAAAACCCCCTTCCAGGCCCCCCCCCCCCCGGTCTTAAGAGGTCCCCCTGCACACTGCAAGTTATTTTCTGTTGACTTATATGCTTTCCCTTTATTTGTAACTGCCATTTGAGATGTTATAGAGATGTGCAGTGACTGCTGGTGGGTGTTTTTTTCTCTTTCCGCAGAAAGATGATGGGCTGTAGTGCTTTGCCGGGGCATATTCACAGGGAAGCGAATGAAAACGTGGGGTGCTGAGCTAAGCCACTCAGCTTTGCTCCACTTTGTGCCAGCTGTACTTACAAGCTCCACTTCCTGCTCAGGAGTCAGTAACAGTCATTGGAAATAAAATTTTATGGCCGATCAGCGAAAACAAACTGCAGCCAGGCTACCTTATCACCGCTCGTCCCGGTCTGAACCTGCAGCAGCTCGGACGTCATGCCGTACTGATCCCGTGGTTCTGGCAGGGGAAGCTGTCTCCCGATGACTGCGCTCGTGCCATTATTTACATATTGGAGCCCCAGAATGACCTCGGTGATAAGTGACCGTGCAGATTGTCACGATTAAAGACCAAGGATCAAATGGGCAGAGGCCAGACAGCGAGACGGGAGGAGATGTCTCCTGCTGTCATCGACATTTTCTGATAAACGGCTGATGTCTGCCCAGCCTGTACTGTATGTGAACCTCCCACACACACACACACACACACACACACACACACACACACACTACCCCCCCAACTCCAACTCAAGAGACACAGCGACACGGGCACAGTTTATTGGAAGAATATGTATTGGAATGACAGAAACAATTTTGTGACATTTCACCGGCCACCAGATATCATATTTGAAAATTAGCAGACTAGCGCGAAGGTAGTTCAGGCATTTTTTGTGGAAATAGCTGAAAATGTATGTAATGCTCTCGCTTTTTTGTGTAATGCCAAGGATGTCCATTGCAACTGGACCTCATTATATTACAATGAGGCAGAACAGATTGCCTTCAACTGCCTTGTAGATGAAGGACAAGCATATCCACTGAGATCAATTTCAGCATTGTAACTTTTTTACAATGCATTTTCCCTGGGTATAAGATTTTGATTTTTACAGTGGCTCAGTGTCCTTTGGAGGTTGTGCTTGTCTTGACTAATATCTGGTTAAGACCTGTGTGTCCCACATTACATGGCTCTACTGCAACCTGAAGGTTTGGATCCCCAAAAGCAGTAGACATGAATCAGTAATTATAGATGAGACAGACTTTTATAATAAAACTGTCCATCTTTGCTGAGATGGAGATGACAGACAATTTAATATGCTGCCTAAGGCACACTGAGCGTCCTCTGGCTTTGAGATACAGTTCAGGACCCTAATGTGAAATGGACTGCATGTGAGGAAAGCATATGAAAAGAAATTGATGGCTGAGTGTAAAGGCTGTACTGGGCTAGGATGGTGCTCTGTAACACAAAGGGGTGAATGTGTGTGTTCAGCAGTCCTATCATCAGACCTTGACTTAAATAGAGTCCATGAAGAGAACATAAGTAAAGATATCCCAGCCCAAGTAGCACCAACCTGGGTGAATTTAGCCAAACCAAAACCTAGCTAATAGCTGCAGAAACACAGTACTCTAGCAGAGCTTAACTTAACTCAGGGTAAACTGAGATCAAAAAGAGTTAAAACCTAGGACAGCTAGTCCTAACTAAAGACATATTGAGGTTCGGCGAACTTCTGGATGACCTATGGCACATTCTAACAAAGGTGGTCCAGTGAGATGCTGGCCGTGTTTCAACCTGCACCCGTGACTTGACCGTAAAGGAAGCGGTCATGTCCAGGGTGGGGGGACAAAAGGGCCATTGAACGGCGCCCTTTTGCCTTACGTTCCTGCCTCATGTGCTCTGCCCTTCGACCGCTCATTGAATTACCGCTAATCGGTCAATTAAAATCACACGGAAGGCCACAGAATGTCCCTCTCTTAACCACCATCCACGGATCAAGACAGCGCCGTTGTGTTCTCAGAGCGTCTTGCGGATGGATTTCTGGCGTGACCACATGTCGTGGCTCAGTGACACGCAGCAACCTGGGCCGACCAGCAAACGTGCGCGACACCCCAGCCGTGTCATAAAGTCAACATTTTGTTTCACTTAGAGTCCAGGTTCTGCTTCTGGATGGATTAAATGTTCTGAAAGGTGAAACATTATCGTTAAAGAGGTGATACAGATCAGCTGGTTACTTCATAGCAGCCAGCCAAGATCCCTGCTGAGACCAGAGACAACTCGTCTTACAACAATAACTCCCCCCATGTGCATAAAAGCATGCTTTCTGCCAGCGTTAGCAATACCCCCCCACTCCTTCAATAAAGCTATTTCAACAAATTCAAGCAATCCGCAATTCATTTATTTTATTAGAGCACTTTGTACCCAAAAGAAAACAATTATCTTGGGTTTCTAAATAAGAAATTTAACGATCACTCTTAAATCATTTGTGACAGCAGATGCACAAAATATATACATATATTTTTTCATGTTAGTCCACCAGTGAGTCTCCTTGCAGAAAAGGGAGCCCCAGACTACCTAGAACAACCCAGGGGCCCCAGGGTACCTCACCTCCCTGCCTGCACCTATCACACGGCACCGGTGAGGCAGTAGCCTATGAGGAAGAAGCCAGGATCCCCACGGTTGCCGGGAGAAAGGAGAGAGGAAGAAGGAAATGGGATGTGACATGTTGACTCAAGAGAAAATCCCTACAGATTCCTCAATGGACGGCTATTAAGGTTTAATTGCTTGCGTGTCTTCCTGGACCAATAAGTCCCAGCAAGGGGAGGGAAAAGGGGGTGGCCGTGTAAGGCGGGTAGCTGGAGGAGACCTGGAACCCCTGAACACAGGGACAGCACCTTAAATGCGTAGCCAGATGTCTTTTTTTCACGTACGGTGGCCCAAAAACTCCATGCCAGGATTTATTAAATTCTTTTTTGTTGCAAACATGGAGTACAGAACGCAAGGTCATTCTCTTTCAAAGTGCTGTGACAATAATGCTCTCTAGCAGGCCTAATTTTCTCTTTCCTTCCACAGAGTATGTCTGAGTCCTGTTTCCGACACGTTCCCCTAATGCATTCTGATGGATAAATATTTGCCATCTCTTATCCCCTTTTGTTTTGGGGGATTACGGGCGGGCTACCTCCAGAACCTCGCCGGCTACCAGGGGGAGGCGATCAAAGTGAAGGACGGGGGCTTTCAAGTCGGGACACTTTGGTTGTGTTACAGATTGGTTCCAGGTGAGGACGTTTCGCGGGGCTGAGCGATAGGCCGGGAGCAGGGAGGCTTCACGGCCGAAATGGCACGCTGGAATTTCCAGCACCGCACGCTCTTGCCTGGAAATGGCAGGGATGAAGGCCGGGTTTCAGAAATCATGTTGAGGTTGCTTGCGGTCACATAAAAATTAAGACAAGGCCAGGGAAGTAGTATATTTTGTAAGAATGGAAAAATTAACTCCAATGCTGGGGCGAAAAGACTTCAAACGGCGGCCATGATAGTCAGAATTATGGCTTCACCACTTCCCCGGACCTCAAAGGACACTCGTCCCCCTAGCTGCTTTTATACCAAGAAGACATTTTCCAGCTCCTCTCTTTGGTGATAATTGGGCTTCTTTTTTTTCAAGGTTTGTGGCTCATCTTCATTTTTTCCTACCTCTTTAGGGGGGAAAGTGGAGGTTAGCAAAGCGTTGTGAAGTGGAACCTAAAAACGATATCTGTTCTTCCCCCTTGGCCAAGATGTTGTGTGTTACATCATTCCAGTGGTTAAATGCCCTTCTGACCAAGTGCCCAGGGATTAAATCACTTTCTTGATAATCTTTTTTTCCTCTTATTTGGGTTCTGAGAGCTCAGATTTGCTTTCCTGATGAGAAAAAAAATCTCTGTGGATTACATGGAAAAACAAACCTTGACACTTGTATAACCTCACAAATATCTTGACGTCATTATTCTACAAGTTTTCTAAGTTTGTATGTATATAACAGTATTTCAAAAAAAGTAAAATATAGGGTATACATTTGATTGACACTTTAAAGGGTTTGTGCATGAAGTTCTGGTTATTCAGTAAGAAGAAAATACTGCATTTATTAATACTGCAAGTATATGACTGAAAACATTTTCAAGTTGTCAATGTGATATACAGCTGTAGTCTTAGAAATTTCCATTTCTTATTCCTTTGCCCAGTTTGGAATTTTTTAAGCCTCAAAAAATTCTGACTGCCTTGATGTTGTGACATCGCTGTCACACAATCTTATTTATACATAAATTTAGAAAGTAGCTGCATGGCCTTCAGCCCCAGCTTAAAACTCTCCCTGTTTGGTCACTGCTCCCCTGACAGACTCCATCTTCTTCCAGTAGGCCGATGCCCTCAGTGCCAGATATCAAAGCCAAGTTGTGTGTGCAGCGAGCTCGTCAGACGCCCATTCTCAAGGAAAAAGCGCTGAGTAGATCTTAACTTGTATCATGTATGCAAACTGGAAACCCTCAGTCTGGCTGGCGGTGTCAGGCTGATGTGAAGCAGGCTTTGTACGGGAAGGTCCAACTGGAAGGAAATAGCGCCAAGCTGAATGCTAACATGCCAGGACGTGCTATTTCGCATCACTCACCTGTCCTCAGGAATAACCTCTGACACTCCAACATCTGTGCGTATTTTGTAATTCTGGGAGATTATTTTTTCTTTCCTTTCGGTGGGGCCTTTTTCTTGTTGAAACGGTCCTGAAGGAAGAGAAGGAAACTGAAGCAAAATAGTAATTATTTGGTTGTCTTGGGAATTTTCGTTATATTAATATAGTAAAAGGTCCGTGAGAATCAACCCAGCCAGTCATTCAGACCAGAAACTCTGATGACAGTTTTTCAATCAGTCATTCGCTTAAACGAGTATTTCGTTGTGCCCCACACTGGGACTGGTCTTTGCAACAAAGACATATCAAGGAAGCATCACCCGTCCAAGGTGGAGGACACTAATTCTGGGGAGACACTTCTCAGTCAGCTGGATGGATTGTTTTACATCCTCAAAGAGCATTAGTTGGCACTGCTTTCAACCCGAGCCAAGAGCAGAGAGATGGAGGGCAAGTTATTACCGTGGGAAAGAAGAAAAATCTCATAGTAACTCGTCAGTGTCCCACTGATTGAGTTTACATTGGGAGCGATGGTTTGCACTCTCGCCTTGGCCTGGGCTGCACAGCGGAGTGGACTCAGTGGTCTTCAGTGGTGGTTACAATCCCTGAGCTCTCCAAGGAGGCAAACACAGGGAATAGGCTGTTTTTCCATCTTTGTTTGGAAGAATCTATAGAGGGATTGGTCTTGTAATGAAAAGAAAACAAAGGCCATTTTCCCATGACAGATCTGGTAAACCCAAACGTGACAGAGGTTCACACCTCCAATTCTGAAGGATTTGCCCCCACTCTTCCCCCTCGCGCCCCCCACCACTTCTCCATCCCTGGTGCCGCTGACTCAACATCTTGGCATTAGCCGACAGGGACCTCCAGGGAGCACGCTGTCACTAACTTTGCTCAAGTTATTAAGTTTCTCGCCTCTCCAGCTGCAACGATGGCTGCTTCGCTTATGTGCAGGGGCAAAAAAACGGCAAACGTGGGTGTGGGAGTCTCGCGACACCGCACGATGAGTCTTACTACCAGCGTCTCGAGACCTTCTGCGTGCGGCATGTGTCATTCAGGAAGTGGCACTCGGCAAAATGCCCGCCAGTGTACATTCAGCTCTGGGTGCGGGACGTGGCCAGGAAGTGGGCAGCCTCGTAGGCTAGCTGTATCCCTTGACTCAGTGTCCTGAGCCTAAATCAGCTCCCAGGGTGGTGGAGTAGCGTTCATACGTGTCAGACGAATGTGCCGTGAATGACAGCAATGAAAGGGGGAGGAAATCTGATGTTTACGCTGCTTACAGCTTTTTTTTCCTGCTTTCCAGAAAGATGTGGCCCCCTGACACATCAACATCTCTTTCGTTTATATGAGACTAAGGGCCTCTCACAGTCCTGCTGTTTGTTGCTATATTTAACCATGAAGTCCACATCTCATATTCTTAGGGACCCACACTGTGTGCTATTTAGATTCTGTGTTTTTTGGTGAGAAAGCGGTCTTGTGTTGCAGTGAGCGTATCAGGTTTTGTACTGAATGGCCTTTAACTCTGCTTTTTAATGTTCTCTGTGCACAGACTTCACACTGTACAAATATTGCATTGAGGGGTGTTTCACTCTTGGTTTTATTGAAAGCGAAGGTATTTGGGTCAGATCATAGAGCACTGTGTTTCCAGATGTTTTCCTCATGGCCAGTGATGGTCCAGTTTACAGGAGAAAGAGCTGTGTTCTGTATTACTTAGTATGGTACATATTATAGTATAATATAGTACATACAGTGTAATAATGATACCGTAGAGGCTCACTGAACAGAACGTTGCCTAGACTCCAGGTCCTACTTTCATCTTCATATCTGCGTTAGGCTTCCTTGTTTGCCAGTTTGTATGTATTTTGTGCCATAATGGGGACAGTTTCAGAACCTGAAGAATTTAAAAATATCATAATGAAATACAGTGTTTATTTTCTGGTGGTGTATAGCAACTGACATCACCTTAACTTTTTAAGTATAATAAAATTATATCTTTGGTTCTCTGATTTAATGATTCTTTAACCATTTTTTTTTTTTTTTTTTAATTTTACAGCTTTATTGCATGTAACCCACAATAAATAATCAATTTGTATGATAAGATAAGTATATTTTTTGCTCATTATCTTTTGCCTGTTTTGTCACTTTTTCTTATCTCCATAACTCATAACTGGATTTGATAAAGTATATATATAATACAACTGATTAACTACCCCAAAGGCAAAACTGATAGTTTGGATGATTAAGTCACATAATTTGAATCTGTCTTCTAACTAATTTAAAAATTCGAGTAAACTGATGTGTTACAGTAATGAGATCATGAGAACAACCCAGTGAGAAATGCAGTCCTGTGGTCTGCAGTAACCAAAAACTGGGCCAGAATTCAGAGGCTCATCAGAGGCAGGGATGAGATGATCACCTTACAGTCACTTATCTCATACGGGGTTATGAAGCAGCCTGGCATTTATCCCAGGCAGCATCAGCAATCAAACACTCTGGATGGGATCCCAGTCTATTGCAGGACACAAGCATGCACACACTTACACACTATGGACAGCTCAGAAACTTCATTCCACTTAATGATACGTCTTTGAACTGCAGAAGGACATTGGAGCAGTGCTCACAAGCGGAAAAGGCAAGCAGTTCAAACCCCACCGACATACAGTGATGAGTGCAATTCACAGGCCCACCACGCATGGAAAAAAATGATGCTTTAGAATAGCTAGAATCACTTCCTTATAGCTGTTGTACTGCCATTCTTGCTCTGCTTATCCGCTGAGCTGGATAACCCAGGTATTTCAATTCTGACCTCTAACTCATTCCCTCTAAGTTCTGACTTCCCACATTCTCACAGACTAGCTGAGTGCGACCAACGCTTTGCTTTGCTCTGACATCTACAATGGTGCATTTTCTGTCCCTGCGCAAATATGCAAAATAATAACTCTGAGGTCGTTCAATTACAGAGCGCATGCAGCACAAATTACAGTTCTTACCCACAGCCGGTATCTTGCGAAAGGAATGACACCAAATATTGTGTGATACTTATGTACAATACATACAATTAGTAGTTGTTCACTTTTGAAAATGACTGTGGTTATACCATCACAATAGTGGAATGACACAAGAGCTTTCAAATTGTCAGACATCTGAGGAGATATCAAACGCAAATTACAAAATGTCAGAAGAGAATGACCTCTGCTACGACCACAATGGATGTGCAGCCCATATATTGGCCTCCTCTCTGAATATCTTGCATGAAGAGTCTTTGCTTTCTTGTTAGTTGGTTTGTGCATTGTCACGAACCTCTGTAACATGTTCACAGCCCCCCCATCCCCCCCCCCCATCTGTAGGACTATGACCTCGCTACAGTGTGAAAGCGTTTGACCTTTTTTTACATTTGTATCAAAGGATTGTACATAGTCACTTACCTGACTTTTTTTTTTTCAAAAGGTATATTAAGGATTAAAATGAAATCAATGATGTGCTACCAGTTCAGTTTCCACTCCCTCTTACACAAAGATATCACTTTAGTCACTTGTGGAAATGATGTGGCTGGTCTGATTGTAACTGGTCCGATTTGGGTTTTCAGTTGACATGACATAAGGATCAAATCAGTGACTCAGTAGGGGGCAAGATGGCATCAAACCAGTTTAATACATGCTGCTCCATTATTTACTGTATGGCTTCCTCAACTGAATTGGTCCCAAAGATCGTGAAACATGCTTCAGTTATGCATCAAGCATCCAGTTACCACCACCCCCACCCCCCCACCCCCCGGAAGTGAACTGAATGCTAATGATCCGTGTGCAGACAGATTGTGTTGTTATGCCGCATGTGGTCAAATAAGATTCAGAAACCAAGACAATAGCGACATTAATGATTACCCCAGCGGCCTCCAAAACCAGGCTCTCGGCACTAGACGCAATCTGCAATATAGCTGCAGAATGAGCCAAATGAGTCTGTGGTCAGTTACCACTGAGGACTTAATTATAACATGGGTATTTTACAACATGGGTAGTTTGAGATGTTTCAGATTTCAATAATAATCATGAACATTAAACAGTGAAACGTTTAGCCTTGCGTGATGACTACAACTTATTCATTTATGAACCTACTTGAGTTCCATGAATAAAGCAACATAGACACAAAAATTGCATGTTATAAAGTTTAATGACAGCTTTCATCTGAACTGCATATTTTGTTATTAAAATGTATGGACCTGCTTTAGGCTGAACTGCTACCATTAGCCCTGGCCTTAAATGTGTGTTGTACTACTAGCAGAAAAATATGTTGCCGTTATTTTTGTTGTTTCTAGGTTTCCATGGAAACTGCAGAGGTCTGCATAGGTACAGTCTTAATGTTTTAATTTTTTTTTTTTTACCTTTGGCTGCCCTTGAATTTGCTGTTCCGCAACTGGCTTTTTGAATGGCATGATTTAACTCCAGCAGTTTTATAAAAGTGAAACGTCACACCGAGACGGACGGACGTGAGGCCAAGAAAGTCAACTGTGACATCCACAGACCTAAGTCCTTCCACAGACCTAAGTCCTAGGTCCAAATCTGAAGATAAGTCATTCCTATGAATGAGGCGGACAGATTGTAAACCAGTTAAAACCACATTTATTCCTGCTTTTATTTTAGAATTTTTATATCTATTATATAACTTTTTATTGGAGTTGTACCTAATAGTTTATCTATGACATTTTAATTCAATTTAAATCTTGGCACCGTGCATCGGTTGAAATGAAAAGTAGCTCCACAAGGCATATTTAGGACACCACTCACATATCTGCTTAAGTCATTCCTGTTTACATAGCTCAAATATGAACCTTTCAACACATTTTCAGCTCTTCGAGATATATTTGCATTAAGGCTCTCGTGCACTTAAATACGTGGGCAGACCTCGCTTGCAGTTAGCGTTTCTCGCCCCTCATTCAAGCCTGCATCCTACTGAATAACCAGTCAAACGAATGGAGCCTGTGACAGTTGTCTGTAGTAAGATGGGACTAAGGGTCAACAAAGACAAGTAGAGGTATTAGAGCAGGATGGTAAGCCATTGAATAGATGTGTTGCTGAAGGAAGGATGCCGACGCTCCCATAAATCTCAGTTTTTCTTGTACAATCTCAAAACAGAAAGTTGTTCTGCCTCTATAGAACCCAATCAGATGTCTTGGTCCCTCCTCCTCTAGTTGGGTGGATCCACCTCTTCTTCATTCTGATTGGCTATTTCTCTGAACCAATCATTTTTCCTTCTGCCCTCAGAACATTTTTATGTAAGTAAAACTCCTACAAGCTCCATTAATCCTTATTGTGTTTTAAAAACATTATCAAGTCAAATTCAGTTTCTATAATAGTTTAGTATGAATCGTTTTAATTGTTTTATTGTTAAAAGCCCCCTTTAGTTACTGTACATCGCTTCAGTTACAACAATTACATCTATGCTGGTAGTGGCTCCACTGGGCATTGATTACACCAGGCTATTTAGAGGTAAACATAGCTGACACGAGAAAGAGTTTGTATGGTACCCTTTTCTAAATTCTCTCTAAATTTTCTCTTTTTGTTTATCTACCCACTAATTTCAGAAATCTTCCTCCCTCCCTGATGCCAGAATGACAGCAGTATGATTTAGGCTCGCCTTTAGTGACTTTTTCATGGTACTCAGCATCTTCTATTGGTGTCTGTGGTGAACTGCTGTGTAATTCTAGCTTTTCGGACAAAGGAGTAAAGCCTTGCGGGGGTGGAGTGTGGCTCAGTGAGTTAGGATGCTGTACCTGTGCAAGGTTGTCAGTTCAGACCTTGTCAGCCAGTGGAATGATTTTACTGTTGGCCCCCTGAACCACGCCCATAGTCTCTGGAGCAATTGGTGGTTATCTGACCCTTGATGTATAATATGGCCCAACCAAGAGAGGTGACAGGGCTCTGGGCTGGGGGGGAATGTCTCAGCGGCACGGGGCAGAAATTCTGAGAGGTTATGAGGTGCCGCGTGCAAACCGGGCTTGGCGATACTCATCCTCATCCGACCCTCCACCCTTTTATCACACCCTCCCCCCCTTTTCTCTTTTTATTACCCCCAATGATGTGCAGCATGTTAATTTTACCTTTCGCCCTCCATCGGTTGTGTACTGACTTCCCCCTCTTACACATCAACACCACACAGACACAATACACATCACATAATCATGCTTTTACATATTTACTGTGTTCAATTTTACACTGCAGTCCATGGCAGCCACTGTCAGGTCTGCTAGAAGGGACTCATCAGACATGCAGACTCTTTACAGTGTTTTGCTTGAATGAAAAAGTTTTATTTTGATGTAATAGACCAGTGTTGCTGACAAACTGTAGCCAGAGCTTATATTTAGTGAAACTGTACATTGACAGCTGCCTCATTTTGGCTCTGGTTAGTACTGTAATTTTAATTAGTACATGATGGCATGGTGTGAAAATGGGGATTGATAACATCCACAGCAAATACAAACAGCCAAGACATCTTTCTGTTTTTTATTCTGATGATTTTACTTGAATTATTTGCCATTTGTGTTTGTTTTACTCTCCATCCTAATTGATATCACTCCGGGAGTCGCACAGATGCACTTCATACAGACTCATATCAGGCTAAGAACTCCGTGGATTTCAATCAATCGCTAGAGTCATCTCAGGTAAAGACAGTGTATTCCCCTGATTTTACACAGATGTTGGAAAGGACTGAAGTCATGCCCTGCAAATGCTGGCCTTATACATAGTCTACTTAATCTCAGGAACCTTATTTTCCACATTTTTGTGTTCTTCTCCTGATTCTGTATTCACCATCTCCTCGTTAGCCTGCATCCTCGTCACAACTGAGCCAAAATACCCAGGACCTCCAAGGAAGCTGAGGTCTGGTGCACATCACGTTGGAAGGCACGGATCCAGCATCCAGAATTCCTGACCTGTGTGCACACCATATTTGTGGACAAGCAGTCATTCATAGTCATAAGAGGAAGCCCGTGAGTCTTTAACGCCCTAAGGAATATAATTTTTTTCACAACCTGGGAAATGCAATGTGAAAATGAAGTGCAAATCTATACCTGGAAATGTACAGGTGGTGGTGAGCAAAAAAGGGGAGATTTCAGCAAAGCTCTGATCCCTCCTCTTCAGATTTGCTCACATGGCAGCCTGATTTTCAGCTGCCTGCTAGTTCGTATCCCCACAACGCCTCTTGTGGTCTTTCCACTGTCTGCTCTGTGGAACTCAGCCCATCTACTGTGCATGTGAGAATGGTAGAGACTGTAACCACCCTTCAAAGGTGAGCTTCTTGGAGTTCTGGGCATTCAAAACCCTCCAGCCTTGATCTTGTGTGCCGTGCAGACCGGGATGATGAAACCCCCACAGCACGCTTTGGTCAGTCGTGGTGAGGAGGGCCTCGGCCCACATATGGGGACCGTTTGAGAGGAGAAAATGAGTTACGGCCCGAAAACACATGTAAAAGCCATTGATGTGATAAAGGCAGATTTATTTGGGCTGGCAAAGTTGCGTCATTGATCGAGCCCATCTCCTGTGCCCACCTGTAACAGGATCCATCCCGCATACACAGTCACACTTACTCACACACAGCATGTGCCGCCATGTGGATCTGCCCCATTGTATCGTGGAGGAAATTCAAAAAGCAGCAAATGCATCCCATGCAGCAGGCCAGTGAGCAGGAATCTCGCAAATTTGCTCTTGAATTTTCAGGAACCCCAGGATACTTTTGCAAGGTTACCGAGATCGATACCTTGACGCAATCTCGCTTGAGGCTGATTGATTTTGAATGACGGTCAGCTGCGGTCGTCGGGTCCCAAACCTGCCACGCAGCAGTAAATTCCGGCAAGGCTCCTGCCTCAGATCAGGAATGTGTTGAGTTCCCAGAATGCCCCACTCTGTTTTAACTGGAGCAGTGTGCAAGCTCATGTTTCGGAGGGGAGGCAGATAAGATCAGCACATGCTGACTTTTTCAGCTAACTGAAGCAGTACATTGTGGATCCCTGCAGCTACTGAGATGAAGTCTCCAGCCCCGGGTGTAAATGGGTTTCACAAGAGGAAAGTTGAAAGACTACATTTCCTTTTCCATCTGCAATAACTAGTTATTTTTGTGTCAGTATGAAAAATAGACAAGAATGTTACTTACCTTGAAAACAGAAGACACTGAGCCTATTAAAAATTAAGCAATCACACTTTAACATAGTTCTTATTTAAAAGTAGCAAAGTTCAGTGGTGAAGAAGAGGCTGATGCTGGCCATGCCTTCAAAAATAAAAGCCTGCATTGGTGCTTGTGCCACCAGCTGGGATGGAAGCTCGATAGACACGGGGGGAGATTCAGGGGCCCGAGCTTCATGCCAGGCTAGCAGGCGCTGCCAGGAAGACTGTGGCCCCGTAGTGTCATGGGACCAGAGAGGAGCCCTGGTTTCATGGTGCTGGCAGCCAGGAAGGACCACACTAAAGGCAGCCGATCTAGCCTGGCAGCCAGAAGACAAACTGAGAGTGTTGCGGGGGCCGGGAAGGTGCCCTCAGCCTAAGAGGAAGTCACCGTCTAGGGGGGTGGTCTTCTGTGGTGTATCGCAAACTCACAACAAATCCGCAGATCTTCTAGTCTTCAGGATCGGTCTGCGCTGGGTATATGCAGAAAATGGGACTTCATCAGTCTTTTTTGCCGTGAGGCCCCTCCTCCAGAAGCCTAACGCTCTACCGTGCGTCTTCACCATGCCATCAGGGGCCTTGCAGTCCTTGGGTTGGAAGCTCGGTAATCCAAGCAAACGAATCCAGCTGGCAGGTATCAGTCCGCCGCAGTTAATGCGGAGATCGGCGCAGCAGCTAACGGGTATGATTCACCAGTACCATGCTGAGTCCATGGCAAGCTGACAGGTCTGGGAGCAGAATGAAAAACCATAAAGCATGTGCCACTGCAATATATGTATATGCTTAAATAGCAGTAACATAGCACACTGGACTATGTTTCCAGTGATCATTGCTAGGAATGCTCAGGTTCAGGTTCTACGTAAAGTATTAGGCTCAGTTGTCCATGTTCCTCACATGTTGGCTTTTCCCGAGAGAAACTGGCAGCTTTGCTTCAGGGTAGGAGCTCTCATGTGTTAACAGCCATTACATCTTCAAGCTTGTTGGATGCTGTTCCCTCACCACCCACAGACGCGCCAGCAAACTCTCACCAGCAGCGACAGGGAGCACATCATCGCAGTGCTGTGGTGAAAAGCTGTGTGCAGATTTTACCAGTGTGTGGGCGATCCACATGCGTCACGAATAGCACGTAGCTATGCATTTTCACACATTTAACCAGCTAGCTGATTGCTCCAGCAATTCCTTGCACGTTGCGCTCTCAGGGGTACGGCAGCCTTTCCACTGCTGCAATTTCAGGATTTCAACCAAAACTTTTCAATCATGTGTCCACTTTCTTGCCCCCTGCGGATCTACTCAGTCTGAATGCCGGAGAGATTCCTGGTGGGTTTTTTTTAAAGACTGAAATGTTACTATTTTTTGTATAATGTTGATTGCGAACGAAGGTAGGAGATGTTGGGAGGTGCCTGAAGATGTTCGCTGAAGAGTGTGTAGACCCTGTCGCAAGTATTGCTGACAAATCGCTCCTCTTATTGTGCAGGATGACTGTGAAATGACACCGCAATCCTAAAGCTACCAAAATTAGATGAGTTCACCAATTCCAGGGGCACAGAGTGCAGCGCACACTCTCAACCTGGGCAGCTGGCATGCAGATCCTGTGTCCCACCCTCAGCTCTCCTTCCCTCCCCCATCCTCAGAAGAATAGCATGCAGGGGCCCCCATTCATACTTCCAGAAGAAAGCTGTGTTCTTCTTTTTTTGATTTTAGTCTTGGCACTAAATACTGCTTCTCTTTTGAGTGGAGTGGGGGGGGGTGGGTGGTCACTGGTGAACGTGGGAATGGAGGGGTTGTGCTCCATATGGACAAACAGCCTGAGATGCCCACAGACAGTGACAGTTCGGAGCTCCGCCTCCTCGCTGCCCCACCACGCTCATGAATGGATGCACACGCCAATGGATGTCTGCAGTATTTATGTGCTGGGGTTACCCTGTCCAGGCCGTGGCTGGGCACCGTGTCAGGCGGGACCCACACAGCCCCCGAGCCCACAGGCCGGATACAGCGCTTCAGCAGCACCAACCTGGATGCTCTTTAGTGTGACCAGTGTGACCAGGCAGTGGTTTCAACAGGCCATTTGTGAGGAGTTCAGCTATTCTGCCATATCTGAAGCAGGGAAATGATCTGTGATATTCGTGGTTTGGCCTCCAAAGTATTGCTAATAGGAAGTTTGATTTAGCATTAATTATCTCCCGGGATTCAAAAACAGACTGTTGTGTAGGGCGATACACGTACTTTGGGCCCAGCTGAACTGAATGTCATCCTGCAGTAGTAATACTTTTCAGCACAAAGATAGACGATTTTGTTGTGATTTAAGACTTTTGCCCTTTAATTCTGAGGCATGGCATTAATGTTGCATTAATTAATTAATCCTGATTTTAATTGTTAATCAACAGACTCCATTTTTACTGTTTTTAATATTTATTGTTTGCATACACATTGCACTATATATATATATATATATATATATATATCTATATATAAAAACTTTTGTGTCTAGGCTCACTATTTCAAACTGTTCTGTGTTTTGCACTTTAAGTGTACTGTATGAACTGTGTGCTGTATAGTGAACTGTATTCCCCATGGTCCTGTGAACTGTTATTTCATGTCTCTGTATATGGGCCCATTTCCAAAAAACGTTGGTACGTTGTGTGAAATGTAAATAAAAACAGAAAGCAATGATTTGCAAATCATATAAACCCAAATGTAATTGAATATAGAACCAAGACAAGATATCAAATCTTGAAACTGAGATATTTTATTGTTTTATGACAAATATGTGCTCGATTTGTATTTGATGCCAGCAACACGTTTCACAAGTTGGGACAATGGCAACAAATGACTGAAAAGTTGTGTATTGCTACAACAAAACACCGGGTTGAATATCTCACAACTAATTAGGTTAATTGGCAACAGGTAACTAAGATGATTGGGTATAAAAAGAGCCTCCCAGATAGGCAGAGTCTCTGTGCAGTGAAGATGGGGAGAGGTTCACTACTCTGTGAAAGACTGCGTGAGCAAATAGTGCAACAATTTAAGAATAATGGTCCTCAACCTAGTACTGCAAAGAATATGGGAATTTCATCATCTATGGTACATAATATCATTAAAAGATTCAGAGAATCTGAAGAAATCTCTGTACACAAGGGACAAGGCTGAAAAGCAATATTGGAAAGCTGTGATTTTCGGGTCCTCAGGCAGCACTGCATTAAAAACAGACACAATTCTATAGTGGAAATCACTGCGTGGGTTCAGGAACACTTCTGAAAACCATTGTCTGTGAACACAGTTCATCACTGCATCCACAAATGCAGGATGAAGCTCTATCATGCAGAGAAGAAACCAGATCTAATCATGATCCAGAAATGCTGCTGACTTCTCTGGGCCCAAGTTCATTTAAGATGGACTGAGGCAAAGTGAAAAACTGTCCTGTGGCCTGACGAATCAAAATTTCAAATTCTTTTTCATGGATGCCACATTGTCCGGGCTGAAGAGGAGAGGGACCATCCAGCT
>JAODLC010000021.1:4353758-4398769 GCA_026781145.1 Hippopotamyrus pictus | reverse complement strand
CCAAACATTTACAGAGTGTTGTTAAAAGAAGCGGTGAGGCAGCACAGTGGTAAACACGCCCCTGTCCCAACTTTTTTTTAACGTGTTGCTGGCATCAAATTCAAATTGAGCCTATATTTGTCTTAATACAGTAACATTTTCAGTTTTAACATTTGATATCTTGTCTTTGTTCTATTTTTTATTAAATATCTTTATATGATTTGTATATCCTTGCATTCTGTTTTTATTTGCAGTTTACACAGTGTCCCAACCTTGTTGGCAATGGGGTTATACCTGTCTATGGATGGTATGACATTGAAGTTCTCTTGTCTTGACTGGGCTTGACTGGATTATAAATACACCCAGTTCAGTCCATAGATGTTGCTTGTGTTGGACCATGTCAGTCTGCACCACACTTTCCATCTCCTCTGCGACTGGTTTTCCTCGGCCTGTGCTGCCCGTCTTTGGTAGGCGGCTGGAGATGGAAGAGACAGCGGCAGGCAGAGCATCGCAGAGCACACTCCCAGGAGTGAGAGCAAGGAAGGATGCATGGTCCTGACCTAACTTGGGGGGTAGGTCAAATAGGAAATGAGAGAGGGGACTAGAGCATGATGAGAAAGGAGTAGGGGAGGAGGAGGGTAAAGGGAGAGGGAGCTCTGGGGTCCAGCATGACCCCTTTGCCATGGGAGACAGACGCGACTTATGTGTTTGTGGGGCCCTGTGGTTTCTCCCAGCGATAAATCCCTGGCACATATTTAATACCGTCTGAGCACAGGGCCAGGGGAGTGCTGAGGGATGCAGGGTCATTACTCACCAGCCCACATCTGAAGAAACTGCACCCCCTCCCCCAACCCCCACTTGTGGACCGTATCTGTAGGCCGAGTGATAGCCTAGAGCTGAGACAAAGCAAGATAACCATCATTTTGCTGTTACCTGCGTCCTACCTGCTGGAGTAGGAAGATCTGTGTGATGACTAACACCTGCGCAGTGTGCAGTGATTGATGCCCAGCAAAGACGGTCAGGCACTCCTTGAGCAAAGAGTTCTCTATATTCTGTCTTCTACAGCTACATATTTTGGCTGAACTGCAAAATCTCAGACAAGATTCCTATGGACAGCAGGCAGTGCATAGATTCTGCATCACCTGTGAGCAACTTGTTTAGTAGGAGATAGATAAACAAACATCCTGTTTTACTAAAAGTGCAAGAGTAGCACGGAGAAACGGCCGGCTGCAGCTCCAGGCTTTAGTGTCAGTGACCCGGTCTGTTAAAGCGGAGAGCGGGGACCGCAGTGTGTCAACATGCCAGTGAGTTTTGGGAATGATGATTCACTACATCGCGACAGAAGCCACACTGGCAAAATTGTCTTTGGGAAAAGTGTGGAATTTTTAGACCATGAGGCAGTTATACCCCGCGCTACGCGCCTGTCATTTTAAGCGTACTGCCAGTTTTCTGTGGAGAACAATAACAAATGCGGAGGCGAGATCACTGCCGTTATTCATCTGTTTTCATAGAATTAGGCTATATGACTTTTCAAGTTTTCATTAAACATATGGACAGTTGACATTTATTCTTTATTTTTTTAAGTTATTATATGCTTTATTTCACCATTATACTAGTTTTCATATTTTTGTGTCCTGCTTTGTTTTGACCCACTCAATCCTTTGTTGGTCACCACTTCTTTACGAAGATACTAGCGCCATCTTCTGGTTGTAATGATAGATGGGCACTTTGAATATTTCAGGAAGCAGTTAGTCTCAGTATGGCAAAATTGAGGTTTTTTCCATGAGCTTTGCTTCATTCTTCATTGTGCCCCACTGGAGTTATTTCTGTATAGCACATGACACCATGGAAGATGTTAGGAACCATCCCTTATGTAAACATAGCGTGATTTTAGGTTATATCGCGCTGACGGTGCCTGTGTTTGTGAATAAGCTCAGTTTCTTGATGCATGTCAGCCCTGGGCAATGTTGATATGCTCAGTTAAGATGAACCATGAAATAAGTAAAAATAGCAGGAAAAAATGAAAAAGAAATGGAAAAGGTAATAAAATATCATCTAACGAAGTATTTCATTTGACAATCCCTGTAAAGTGAAAATATATATATATAATAGACCTAAATACAATAATGCAGAGTGACTGGTGCAGTTTTACGCCTGGCTAGCGGTTCCTCTTCCTCCCCGTCCTCCTCACGATTTCCCTCCCGAGTCCGGGCTGAGGGCTCGAGAGGCGACGCAGCTGGGAGCCTTGATTAGTCACCCGCCATGGCGACTGAGGTTGCCCTGTGGTGATGCCCAGCCTTGCCATCTGTTGCTGGCATGATTCTGACTCCCATACCGCCATGCCGGTCACCGAGGGTTGAATGAATCTCACACAGAAAGGACGCCGTAACACATGCACGGTTATTCAGTTACCGGTCAGTCAAACACTAGGGAGAGAAACTGTCGAGAGCTTCTGAGGACTCACAGCGATTTAGGATCAAAGCTGCCTTTCAGTCATAGTCAAGCAATGTCTTCCCTCCTCCCTGTTTTTCAGTTATTCTATATAAATTATGGAGGAATGTCTCACAACACACTCATGTAAAATTCTGTTGTAAAAGGTGCTATATAAAAATAAATGGAATGGGATGTAGGCCCACCTCATAAGTGAATTTCCAAAAGAAGCTTCCCTACACTATGTATGTGATATAGGCCATCATGGGTATGGTTTGGCTGTGGGCTCAGATCATTTACAGTGGAAATGCCAGTTCACACTATGGCTTGGGCATGGCTTGGTTCCTGGTGGCAGAGAAAAAGTGACATCGGTGACTCTGAATTGGCCCCAGCCTGTGAATTTGTGTGTGTGTGTGTGTGTGTGTGTGTGTGCCCTAACCCACCTACCTCTGCCCTCAGCTTCCCAGGAAAGGCTCCCTGTTTACTGTGACCTTCTACTGCATAAGCAGTACCGAAGATGGGTGGACAGATAGATAGCAGGAAGGCAGGTCACTGTCATCCTTATTAATGACAAAGGGCTCAGCTGTGTGACAAGCCGTTCCAGCTTTTGGTTGTATTTAGTTCCACTGTGAAGATCATCTTTGCATCTGTACTGGAATGTGGAAGGACCAAGACCAACTTGACAATTCAAACTTGCTTTATGCTGTCAGCTATTAAAAATACACATGAAAGCCCAACTGTATTTCATCTGAAGTGTTTTAGTGTGTATTAAGGCGATAAAGTCAATATGTGTGTAGAAGGGGCCCAGGACAATTTCTACCTTATGCTTTAATAATACCATGTGTGCCCAAATGCCCTTAATGTCTTCTGTGACTGGATGCTTCAGTTTTTTTTTCCTGCCAAGGATACACAAAAGGGATTCTTTTAAAAATAGCTTTTTTTGTTAAAGAAAGTTTTTCTTTCTTTGAAGAATGTTGTGTGCTTGGTGCAAGCAGTCATATTTGTTAATTGAAGTGGTTCTTGTGTAATTGTGAACTAACAATAGGATTTAGATGTAAATAGTTCCCTGAAAGAAGTCATTTATACTAACAGGCAATCAATTTAAAAATACTTTCCCTGCGGAGCCCTGATATTTTCAGAGTAAGTGGTTAAAGATTGAAAACTCAGGGAATGTTACATAGTAGGAAACGGAGATCTATCAATAGACTATGGTCTCCGTAGACCTTTCCAATCATAGCTACTTCTCATCAATATTTGAAGATGCTCTCAAAGTTGTGCATGCATTAAACTTTCGGTGAAACTGCATACAAATATCTCAAGTCCCACTTGAAGAATTAAAATAACTTGCCAGTGGTTCACACCATCTCCAAAATCCAGTTTTCAGAGCCATATTAATTGTCAGATGATCATCTCTGAGCTTTCTGGGTAGGCTCCAATCAAACACACTGGGCGATGGTGGTGCAGGAGGTAGTGCTACCGTTCAGCAACCGGAGGGTTGCAGGTTCGAGCCCCGGGTCCTCCTGACCCCATCGAAGTGTCCTTGAGCAAGACACTGAACCCCAAATTGCTCCCGGTGAGCGGGTTGGCACCATGCATGGTAGCCTCTGCCACCGGTGTGTGTATGAATGGGTGAATGTGAGGCATAATTGTAAAGCGCTTTGGTAAAAAGCACTATATAAATGCAGTCCATTTAAACACTGTGACCCCTGCATCAGATAACTAGTCATGGAAGATGGGTAGAATGTGTTTTGGTCATAGGTTTATTAAGTCAAACAGTGTCATATGACATTACGAGTCATAGGTAGTTCAATGTATAAATGATTCTGTATATCACACACCTTCATGACACCTAAATGGAACTGCATGCTGTGTTGACAGGGTGCTGCCTATGGTCAGATTGGCACAGTATCCCCATGCTATAGCGTTCTATTGCAGCACCTTATTTGAGTGTTTATAGATCAGATATATATCATTTAATCTGACAGCTTACCATTAATGCACTGCTTGACTCATATTGCCTTTGCTGAAACTGCATGAGCCTATTTGGTCTTTGCTTGCTGGGTTGTTTGTCTCAAACACCCATGGTTACTTCTTAAAGTCAAGCTGCAGACTGAGTGGAATCCTTGTGATTACTCCATTAGCCCCCTGTGACAAAATATGCCCCCCCTCAAAGATTCTTTCAGGCACCGTATTACCACCTATGATCCGTGGTGAGCTGTAGTTGGACCCACCAATGATTATACCCATAATTCACCCTGTCTACCCAGTGTCCATGGCACAGAGCATGTACGGTCGGGCGTTTCATACCGGTTAGTCTTATGTCACCCTTGGATAGTTCAGGTCCTCTTTGAGTTGCATGCGTTGGCTTCACAGAGTTGCTGCTCCCAAGCTACGTTTGCATTCATCTTGGCTTCTTCATCCTTCCTAAGCATTCCCTTCCCCCCAAGCCGCGGTCTGTTCACCATCCACATTCTAACCACTTGTTAGCATCTGTTAGCGCCCTCTCTCCCGCTCCCCATTACAACAAACCATTCTCTTTGCTGGGACCTCACACATCAGACCAAAATGGAATGATTTCCATGGAGGCAATTATCTTCGCTGCGTTCCAATATAGATGATGGTCCGTATGTTGTCATTGGGGGGGCCTCTGAGCAGGGGATTATTGGATTGGGACTGGGAGGCTGTGAGCTGGACAGACAAGCCTTTGGGAATTGAATGACACAGAGGAAGGTTCCCTGCCGTAGACATATGTCTTAAACAAGCGTAAAGCAAAGGGGAGCTAATAGGCAAGTCATACAAATCTGGCCTAAAAATGAACTAAGTGTCTTGACCAAATTATCCACCTTCTTCTGAGTCCCACTTCTCCCTTATCCATCTTCCCGCTTTCAAAGAGGAATTCTATTAATAGCTCAGAAGAGCAAAGTGCCACAGTTGTTCAAGTCAGAGCTGTCAGCATTTGACGTCGATCTGATCAGTTCACAGTTTTCTGCTCTGCCGCTCTGAAGACACGTTCCGACCGCTTTCTGGAGAAGCTGTCGTGGCGAAGACTCAAGTTAAAAGACCTGTTTAGCTCATTCTCTGTCACATAATATTTTTCACAGACATTATTTCATCTATAAATAATGAGAGGGGCAGTAAGACCCACAGGCCCTTTCATAGATCCTGAGTTGTGTGTTGCCAGGGCTGACGCACTGAGAAAAAACAAACACATAAATTAAGACAATGGAGATGTAAGGAGGTACAAATTACCCCAGACAGGGTAGAAAACAGCTACTTGTTTCCCTAAGCACTGGATTAACTCAAGCGTAGCCTTGTGTTATGGACTTTGCTTATGTACCGTCGCTTGGTTTCCTGGTTGGTGTCTGATTGGCCGCCGTGGTGATGTCGGAGGCCACAGCAGTATGTCATACAGAGTGGTGGCCATGGCAGATGGGTCTGGAGAAAAACTCTCTTTAAGTGACAGTGCATGTCAAATTTACTGGGAGGCTGGAAAAAGGCCTCAGCTGCAGGGAGAAGAGAAGGCCAACTGGAAACCACCCATGATTTTTGGCACCAGCACAAACAGAACTATTTAACATATGTGCCGCGTTATTGGATTAGCAAAACAATATGTAAGTAATTTCTCTCTATATATATATACAGCACAAAGAACTATAAAATTAATATACTGACAATAATAAGAACCACAGTGATTTAATGGTTGGTCTGTATTTCATTCTTTCTACCTGGGTCCTATGTGTGCATATTGCTTTTGAATTGCACTGTCCATACTACCCACTCCACAAAGTGCTAACTATTATTATGCGCTGGGTATAGTAATTCATTGAACGGCAGCTCCCCTACTGGTCGGAAGTAAGTGTTGCAAGTAGATAGTAGAAAGCAAAGTGTGGAGTGTGTTCCTCCTCTGCTGCAGCACGGCTCACCATGCAACACTCTCTCCCCGCTGCTGTAATCCCTCTGGTGCCAGACAGGGTGGCAGAGAGGAGCATGTAGGGGGTGGGTGGATGGGTGAGGCCAGCGGGGTGATGAGACTGGGGAGATGAATCTGACTGTGACTCCCCCAACTGAGCAGGCTCTGCTAATAAGGCAAGCCCACATGAAAGAGTGCTGTCAACTCTCTGGAGCTTTGTGAAGGCGTACATGGGAGGGTTTGCGTGATTGTGCGCGACTGGGCGGCCACGTCACTCTTTCCCCTCTTCTCTGTGAAGCCCCAAGGGATCTGGGATGAGATGTGATCACCCCTTACCCTGTCAGTGAAAATCAGTCCCACGTTACCAAAGAAACTCCTTATACTTTGATTCCCTGTGGTCAAAAAGACACGACTCTCGAACGGGAACTCATCTGTCACGCTGAGGTATGACGGGAGTTTATTGCCAAAAAAAACCTCTAAAAAAAATACACGTCTCAGTGAAAATTGCTGAGTGTGTCTCTATGGCTAAGATAATGACATAGCACACAACTCCATACGTTTTATGCAAATAGTTTATCTATAAAACCACTGAAGCAAAATAATTTTTGTGTCGCAGTCCTGCAGTTGGTACTGATGTGCACCTGCAGTCCAAGCCACTTTTGTACTGTGGCTGTGGAAAATAATGAGAATCACTTGCAGATTGTCTCTTCAAACCCATAATTATTGTGGCAATCCAGTGGTTTATACCAAATAGGAGGAATTTTGTCAAAGCGCTTTTCAAATATGTGGATTTGGCGCCATCTTTCGGTGGATGTGAAACTGCAAAAATAGCTGAAGTACAAACACTGAACATTCAGTTTATTTTTTCCATTTCCCAGAAAATGACTAAAGATATTCTTTCTGCTTAATTTGCTTCTTTAAAAAATGCCAGTGGGCTTTAAACTTCATTTTACAGAGTCCAGACATATATTTAGAAGTCAATGCAAGTGTAAAGTATTCAGTCAGTAGAGGGTGCGCTGAAATCTGACCTCAGCTACTGCTGGCATGGAATTAAAAAGACCTATTTCTTCTGCAGCATAACTTCAAATATGCCAAGCTATAGTAATTTTTAAGACACATATACTTATAAACAGGGATGTGACAAGCAAAACAAAATAAAATCTTATGTGTGCATATATATATATGGATATTAAATAAGTTAGTTATATTGGTTTAGTATTTTTATTGTTTCATCAACATATAATGTTTTTAGACCAAGAAGAATGTGTTTTGCATTTATATACATAAAATGCGTCCTTAATAGATTATAGCACAGGCAGTCTGATGGCAGGGCGGGGGGGGGGGAGTTAGTGGAGTTAGTCTCCACTGACGTGTCCATTATTCTGTCCCTGCCAGTAAGATAAGAGTGAGATGCCCACAGAGCTTGTGGGGGGGAGGGGCAATGGGAGCCAATGCCAGCCAATAGGAGCCTCAGTGGGAAGTGGGGAGCAGGCTATGCCATGTTGTTCAGCTTAGTCCATTCAAAGATGTCCTGCTCGCAGACGATGTCCGAGTTGATGAGCAGGTAGCGGTCGCCCACGCAGAAGTGCTTCTGGCAGGCGGCACACTTGAAGCACTCCAGGTGGTAAACCTTATCACGCACGCGCATCGTCATCTCGAAGGCCCGGATCCGCTTCTCACAGGACGCGCACAGGCCGTCCTGACCGAATAGCCTGAATGGGTTAACGGGGGTGGGGTGGAGAGACAATTATATCTGATCTGCAGGGGAGCATTGGGGGGGGGGGGGTTTGTCACAGACGGCAGTAATTATCATTCGGTTCTAAGATAACACATGCCAAGAAGTGAAGAAGTGTTTTGCCTTCCAGACAATCTGGATCAATGGTGGTTTGTGAGGTTTGTGTAAAAGATTCACAATTTAGCAATTTAGACTTTATTTTGTGCTCTGTGTCGCCTGATATAGGCTTCAGGTTCCCGATAACCCTGTACTAGGCAAGTAGGTGGAAGATGGATGGATTCATGTAGTATATGCACACACATACACACACATGCACACACATACACACACAGACCAGTATTCATATCTTTGTGGGGACTCTCCATTCATTTCTATGCGCATAACTATAATCCCAACAATGACAACCTTAACCCCCACCCAGCCCTAACCATAACTATTAGTAACCAAACAAAACACAAGAGTATTTGCTTTTTTAGTTTCTTGATTGCAGTCACGGATTTTTAGAAAATTGAGTGTTCCATTACGGGGACAAGGAAACTGGTCAGTAAATAGATATTCATCACATTTGGTACATTTGGTCCCCATAAGATAAGGTATATCCAGACCACACACACACACACACACACACAAACCTACATCAGTTCCAACCCCATAACATTTGTGTAGCACAGTGACACCTGTGTTAGGGGTCCCACCTGAGGTAGTCTCTGCGGCACAGCTTCCTGCCAAGCTTGTAGTAGAGCCTGCGGCCCACCTCCCCCAGTCGGCAGCCGCACAGGTCGCAGCTCAGGCAGTCCTCATGCCAGTACTGCTCGATGGCCTTTAGGAAGAATCGGTCGCCAATGCTCTGCTGGCACCCACCACACGTCAGCAAGGAGGGCGGCATCTGAAGGACCTCGTCCACAGGCTCCCTGCCAGAATAAATAATTGCATATTTTTGGGGGTAGGCCATGCATATAGCTCATTTGGCCGCTAGTTGACTTTATACTCGCTAAAGCTTATGTTTAAGGGCAACACCTCTGGTAATGACGGGACATTAACGCAGCGTATAACTCCGGCGCGCATTTACACCAAATTCACCGCAAGAGGGAGCCATTTCCTATTAAACAACTTCAACGAGAAAACAAACAAGGTTCACTACTGAACTGCAAAAATATTACTCTTAGCAGGGACGGATTAACTTATCTGGGGGCCCTATGCTCACATCAGCATGGACACTCAAGTATTGCCTATTAACTATCCGGTCTATCAGACGAGGCACTGTTTTTTGCTGGGCCCTAAAATAGCCATTAATCCGCCCCTAACTGTTACAGAGAGAATAAATCTACTATATCCTTTAAACTCATACAGCCAACAGTCGTCTATCTTAAAGTTTCACACACGACTTCAGCAGATGCCATTCAACATCATACGAGTTAAAACAGCTTCTCCCAAACTTGTAAAACTTAATGTATTAGATGAAGACGCACAATACATATTTGCTCGTAATATTCGTATCTCTGAAAACATATCAGATATTAAAGTGAAACTGATAGTTAAGAGCGGAAGATGCACCCCATGTCCATTCAAGCCAGTTAATAAATTACAGTTTTATTTACGTGGCTGTTCCTACTTTTCCTGTCATACTTGCACGCCTCTCGATGATAAAGGCATTTTGAAAGTTTGTAGTGAACGGCAGCATTAGCGACTTGGCCGAAACTTTATTCAGCAGGGTCCAGTAATACATACGTGTATAATTTAATACTCTGACGCATGGTTCTGAGAGCACTTGGGGTAATCAGGAACGCAAAATAATTATTATATTACTATCTAATTAATTCTAATATCTACTAAATGAATATACTGGTAATGCTATTTAATGGGTATTACTTACTCAGTAGCCTCCAGGCTCTTTCTCTCAATAGCAGATGACATTTCCAGCAAGACGCTCCTGTCCAGCAGCAACTGGGATGGCACCAAAGAGATGAACCAGCGGTGCCCCGTCTCACGCTTCAGCTCTCACTCTGCTCACTTTCGGGTTCAAATCCTGGCCGAACCGGACCCATACGCGGCAGAGTCCGGCAAAACGCTCGCTGCACCTGTTTCAGCGGCAATTCATAATGCACATGGCCGCTGTGGGAACATTGCACTCACTCGCCTACCATCAGTTACGGAGTTCCCGAGGAATATATAGGCTATATATTAAAGACGCGCTTGGGAAGCGATGCGCGATTTAGCGCATCTCCAGCGGAAAATGCGCTATTCTTTCAGTGCCGGCTATTTCCTGGTGGTTTGTGGATGTCGCATTTAGTGACAGAATGATTTTTCAGAGGTCCGAAATAGAGGCAGCGTTAATTATTTATAACGCGTCTCGCCCGGCAGAGTTACAGAGGATGCTCTATGGCAGCCGACGCGTTGCTCACTGAATCTCTCCCTCCTTGCGCCGTTTAATTTGAGGTGTGCTGCAGCCCTTAGTGCCGTGCAGTGGGTATTTTTAAAGAGCTGCCCCCCCCCTCCCCCNNNCGCCCCCCCCCCCCCCCCCCCCCGGGGTTCTTGTTTCGTTTCCTCTTTCCTGCTCACGACTCCCCAGCGAAGTGGCGTTTAAAGCGACAGCGACAGCTTGACTAACGGCCCCCCTGAGATACCCAAATCGTGACGGGTTATTCCGCGCCATATGTAAGGCTCCCTCATTTTGAATTTCCATGTGTGTTGTCAGTCGTTTTGTGGCCTTTTTATGCGTATAGGTCAGTGCATCTAAAGGTGGTTGCATATAGGCTGTAATTTTTATAGATGAATAAATGGTGTTGAGCAGATGTTTTGATACCCATTGCGTGTAACACCTTAAACATAAAATATACATTGCATTTAATTTACCTCTATCGTTTAAAATTGCTATGATCTGTTATTAAAGCGCCAAAAGCAAATTAATTCTGCAGGACAAATATGCAAATGCACGACTAGAAGTACTTCAATAGCAGTACTCAAGTTACACTACACTACTTTTATTTATTTAACAAACATGATTACTTTATATTTACAAATTTGGGTCCCTCAAGCATTTAAAGCAAAGGGCCTTGCTCAAAGTCCCCACGGTGAAATGACGCAGCCAGCCACGAGATTTGAAACAATGACCTTCCAGCTACAGGGACAGACTCCTAACCCATAGAGGTTATAAAATATAATACAAAATACAATTGCCTTTTAACTCACTGGTTCTTAATAACCTTATCCTTCAGCTGAAGAGTTTGATCCAGTGAATCAGACATTCATTTTAAATTTGAACTTTAGTGTCATTTAATGGATACAAGTACAGGTGTGTGTGTGTGTGTGTGTGTGTGTGTGTGTGTGTGTGTGTGTGTGTGTGTGTGTGTGTGTGCGTGCGCGCACTTCAATATCACTTGAATGGAATTTTATCGTACTTATTGAAAATACGCATCAAGTGTTATCTATTTACTTACCAAAAATTAAATTTAAAACATGATTTTGTCCTATTCATATCTAGAAAAAATTATGTTAATTTTCTACTGGTGCTCGTGTATTGTCCTATTGCAGTTGACAATTGTTCAAACTTGGAAAAAATGAAAGCAAACAACTAAGACACTAATTTGTTTGCATTAAATTATTTTAAACTATAAATTCCTTCTGTTAAAATGGACATCTGTATCACAGAGGTGCCAAAGGCTTGGTTTGTATTTGTATCTTATTAACAGTGGTTAGCATTGGTGCCTCACACCTCTGGTGCCAGGATTCTAGTCTCCACTCTGGTTCCATGTGTGTGAAATGCGCATGTCTTCCCCATGTTGTCATGGGGTTTTCTCCAGGTACTTTGGTTTCCCCCCACAGTCCAAAAACTTGATAAGGTGGATTGGATGAGTTGGCACCCGATCCTGAGTTGTTCCCTGCCTTGCGCCATTAGCTTCTGGGATAGGCTCCGGACCCCCCGTGACCCTGAATTAGACACGTGGGTGCAGAAAATGGGGGGATGGCTGGACAGACATTATCACTAGAAAGAATGTATTTTCAGATAGCGCTTAACTGTGTTCTGCGTTGGGTGTTCCTGACATTTGAAGACTTGTACCTACAGCCATGTACCTGATATATGGTAGCTAAGCTGGTTTCAGGAAAGACCCTTTTGCCGTTCCACTTTATACCCCCCACACAGTTAAGTCGGACTCTACTGCAAGCTATCCAGCCTGTTATAGTTTTGACTGGTCACTGCAGCACCCGGTTAGAGAGTTATTCTACATCTACATCGTATTTAACATCTCTCAGGTGGATGGTGCGAAACGTAAGACTAAAGAGAACTGTAAAGCAACCAGTTACATAACCTTGGTTGTTTTCTGTTTAAATTTTCCTTAAAATCTGTGAAGTCTGTCGTCAACAATTTTCTATACACTACAAGCCTGAAGTAAAAAGCCTGATGGATTGGGTGGCCCATCATAGTGTTAGAAATGAAGACTTCTTTACGAGAAAGTGGATTTAGTTGTAACCTAGAAGCCAAAGGTAAGACTCTTCTGATTGCACTTGATCGCCCTCCTTGTATACCACCCGGACGGTCGTTCCCGGATAGGGAGAGATTCTCTTATCGCTGGCCAAAGCTGCTGCGTTCCCTGATCTACTCAGTGTCACACAGCCTGCAGTTGGACTGGGCAGCAAGATAAACCCCCCAGGGCTATGAAGGCAGGCTGTGCAGACCCAAGGGTCTGGCTCACACTACTGGGGGTCACACGCATGGCAAAGAGAGGCAAAAACCCTTTATCTGCATTTGCTAGAAAAGCAACAGCAAGTAACGGGGCTGTTCAGTGGAATCACTGCAGAAAGACGACAGCAACATCCCTTGGTTTTATTAGTCACCCCCAATTGTTTTGGAACAATAGTGAAGTGGGTACGTATGAACACAGAAAAATGTTTATGTAAAAACTGTCTTTTTAAATTAACTAGAATTGTGATGCTAGTTCAGATTGAGGTCGCAGTTTTATTTTCAGTGTGATCTTAACAACTAAAAATTTTGGGCAAATGTAGTTTTAGAAGCCTAATTATTGTTATCTAGACAGGCACAAGTCTAGACGGCACAAGTGTGTTGTTTTTATTGCATTTGACTGCCAGAAACTGCAAACATTTGAAATGTTAATATACGGAGGAACAACCAGTTTATCAGTGCCTCATGGCATTGCCCTGAAGAGAAATGTGCCACTTTCACTGTCCACAGTTTCCTGAGGATTGGACAGGACCAGGACTACAGATGAACAGGAAATAAACTGATGAAGCTGGCAAAAGGTTCAACTGCCGCTGTGCCTTCCTGACTTCCTGCCTGCTGAACTACGCCATCCTGCTGGGTTGCTGATTGGCTGACTGGTTCCAGATGGCTCCAGCTGATAGGAGCAGGGGAGCATGGTGGAGAGAGCTCAAGGCCTTCCATTACAGTCTGCTGGGCTCGCAGAGAGGAGGCACCCCCCCACCTTTCCATATCCAAAACAAGAACTGTATGATTTCAAAGGCAATTTCAGCAAGACAAGCACTGAATGGAAACAGATACTTAATTCTGGTTTATTAAATTGTAGTTTATAGCAGTCAGATTTTATTATAGCCTATTTTACCATTCATAATGACATTTTCATTCAGAGACATGCCTATAGTCTCAATGATAGAGCACAGTAACCATTATACCATAGAGCTGCAGATATACAAGGTTAAATTATACGCTGGTGTGCCACACTTCCGCTGGTAACCTAGGAGACAAGTCATGATAAACTTATTTATTTAACAGACGCTTTCGTCCGAAGAGACATACATTTGACGACATACATCACAGGCCAAACAATGAAATCACCCTACCAACCAAAGGATTTGAACTGGCAACCTCCCAATCATAGGCATAGCATCCTGACTCACTGAGCCGCACAGCACCTTGACGTATTTATGCCTGTGATGAATTTGATATTTTTCTCCCTCTTACCGAAACAAATCTTTCCCGTCCCAGTTATATGGAAGGCAGAGGGTAAAAGGTCTTGTGGAAAATAGCTGAAGTTAAAAAAACACAAGGGTCAGGACTCTCCCATCTCTGTTGTCAACCCGGACGGCTGTTTCCTCCTCTTCCTGCGACTTGTGCATTTAAAAATTCAAGGCAAAGTTTCTTCCCACTTCTGCTTTGCCTATAAAAATTTAATTTCATCCATTTTACCGAGGGCAGTTTCCCACATCTTTGTTTATTAACTTTAGCCAGCTTATTGTTCGCCATGCCGTGGAATGTCCGGCCACGTGTTTCCGCAAACAAGAATGAAAGTACAGGACCCATAGTGATAACTACATTGCATTCACTAAGGTACACCAGATGGATATCTTTTTCTGTAATAAGAGCTGTATGGTCCCATACCACATTAGCGCAATCATTCGTCAATGGCAGACTTAGCCCGTGGATCCATTTCCTGCTGGGAGAGGACCTGAATGCTCTTCCAGCTTACTGATAGAGGACTTTCTGGGACAGCATTAGCAAAATGACTGCTTCCTGTATAATCAGTACTAAAATAGCAATTGGCTCTGTTTTCAAGGTAGTATGCCTGAACATATTTGCAGCACAAAGCAATTGATTCCCCGGAGATCCAGGATTTTTATTATAGGCCTATTTGTAGAGAATATAGAAAAGATACAATATTAAGTCACAAGGACATATGAGCATGAAATATAAAATTTGATTTGGCTCCAAAAGAATGATTAAAGGAAAATGGGTCTCTCCGTGACTGTTTTGAGATGGAGACCAGCTCTGTTGACTAATGGAAATAAAAAGGCTGCGGAAATGAGTCACTTGTTGAAAGGGAACTTCACTCCCTTACAGGGCCTTCCCCTAATCAGTATTATCCCATTAGGAAAACACCTTTTCAATAGCAGAGCGCAATCAAAGGTTTGGGGTGCCATGTTAAATGCTTCCTGCATTTGCCAAGTCAGGTTTTTGGTAAGACAGTTGTGTGAAAGTGATCTACATTCACTTGGAACATTGTTTTCTTTTTTACACTGAATGTGGTTCTGGTCTACAACACACAACAACTAACTGACCTCCTTCCTTCATTAAGCCTGTACATGGTCTAGGGTATTAGGTTATTTTCATAAACATGTAGGCCTAATTACAATTATCCCTGTATATCTTTACATGGGTGTATTTTACAGTGCATATATGAAACACACCAACACTTCATTCTGTTTTCTGTTTATTCCTTTTTGGATAATACTATACACATTAACGTGTACTCATTTTCTCCCGACGGGAAAATGCAAATTGTAATTCCACAAACAAAATGGGAAAAATACTGAATACTGTCTTGTTACACACGCGTGTAAATAAATTTACGATTTTACATTTGTCGTTTTTGGATTGACAAATAAGATCGATATGTTCCTAGGAGTATTTTATTTAACACCATTCTGGATCATCGTGGGTTTCAAAACACTGCTGCGTTCCCAAAACCATACTTAACGCTATGAATCCAGCCAATTAAGCAGACGTTTACTGCCACCTTCTGGGGTAAATGTTAAGCCACTCTAGTTCAGTTTATGTTTTATGTAGTGATGAAGTTTTACTTCATACATACACATGCATAGCCTTGAGCGGTGATGTGCAGTCTCAGAGACCACCACGATTAATGCAAAAAATGTTGAACCGTAAGACTAAAATCGCTTTTTAAAACTTTTCAGAGGAGCTCAGGCTAAATGCTACTTTTTCCACAACCGTAGCTGCACAACTTTGTAATCATGAACTGTTTTACAACATTGTTGCAGGTAGCGCAGAAATTGGTATTCTGTCTTTAAATTAAATATTACAAGTGTTTACTAATATTGATTGTCATGCTTCTCGAACGAGTTCGTCCAAACCACGTGTAGTCGGTACTTTATAAATGTAGATCGAAACGTATCATGCTGAATGCATAAGCCAATTTTCCTTATCTACACAAATAAAGGAAATGTAATTACCATAACAAACATTTCCTTTATACACAGTCAATAGTATGGAATCCATTAATTTCTCTTCACATGTTATTCGTTGCTAGGCGTCATTAAAGCTTCATGCGCGTTACGTGCAAGTAAAACGAAACGCGCGGACTTCTGCGCAACATCGTCAAATAGCACTCATGTATAATTTAACCAGCAATAACGACTGGGAACTATAATTGCTCTACATTTATAACATTCGCTTTCTCTCAAGTTTGTACATGTTTCAAATGTATTATAATGCAACATCTACCAGAAAATAACAATAAAACTCCAGCTTTGTGCCCTAGCTAGTCAGCTGGCTAAAATAGAAAATCATATCAAAGCGAATCATTGGGATGTTCACTGCATTTCCAGTTTTGGAAGTTCGTGTCCTTTGGCATGAAACCTTGTTTTTAGATAGCTTGTTAGTTTGCAGTCTAATCTGTCTTTTTTTATAAGACACAAATAAATCTCAGCTCCTCTCATGTAAGATTTGATAGTTGTGTTTACTCTCCTGTGCATAGGCAAATCTGAGACAGCTATGAAGAGGTCCTTCCTCCATATAAAGTGTTACTTCTGCTGTTAGTCTCTCTCAGTTGTCGGTGAGGCCGGCGGGGCGGATCCCACATAAATTTAGGAAACGAGAACATAAAGCGACACAAAAGCTTAGGCAAATTTAAATTAAATACTACCAGTCTTCTCCCCTGTGGACATACATAGTTTAAAAGGTAAGCGAATACGCTGAACTCACCACCAGTACTACACAGGTAGGCTGAGGTAACGTTAGCTAATTAGTTCGATGGCTAATTAGCTACCGAGCCACTGCAGTGAAACCAAAGCCCCCATTTTGATGTCGCGAATTTTCAGCTTAAATGAAGGGCTATAATTAACAATTAAACTAACGTTTAACTTTCAGAAGGACACACATCCGACTAATCGTCCGTTAACAGACGGTTAGCAGACTGCAAAAGTGGGTAGGTAATGCTAACAGGGTGAAAGTAAGCAGACGAATGAACTAGAATAAGTGGGTCTTAAGTGAACGGGGTTTGGGGAAGCTTTATTAAGTGAGTTTTCTCACAATGCCTGATACCTGGCGAGCAGGAAATGGGAAATGTTTAGGAAAAAAATTAAGGGTTATTTCACTTGTTCCCTATAAACTTATTAGCTAAATAGCTAACTACTATTTTCGCTATCGAAGCGGCCCACTCAGACTTACTGGTTACTCCTTTGGTGTCATTATATTTTATTGGTTACCATAGTTTATATTATTATCCAGAATACATTGGCCTTCCTTTTTGGTTGCAAGGATTTTATTGGGGAAACTCGAGCGGAATATTACATCATGGTGTGTTTGCTAGACCTTGGTTCTCACTTTCTAGTAGAGTCATTGTGGGACAGAAAAGGAATTGATCTTTTTTGCCTTGTTTCCGACTTGGTTGCGGCATTGCTGCTCAAGGGGCTCTTTGTTATGTTTCCAGTGCCTAGGTTGTCTGTGGAGCGCGGTGGTTCTGTCTGCAGCTGTCACTGTCATAGGCCCTCTTTCATTCAACTATTTCTGGCTTGTAAAGAAAGCCCAACCTGAATAATCATTAATGTGCGGGATTTATGAACAACAACATGCTCAAGACGAGAACTTGTCATAGTTGTTTGGTAATCTATGCCTGGTAAGACGTTTAGCGACCTCCGTGATGTCCTGCCGGACGGGCCTCTGAGCTTTCTAGAACGTGTGAATCGGTGCCCAGTGCTGCATCTGCTTTTCTGTGCATTGTCGATGCCAGAAGTTTCCGACACAATTGTTCATGATGCCGATCCGTTTTCACGCTCACCTAAACCACAGATGCCCTCAGCGACTATTGGCAACCGGGCTGTACAGTCCTCCAGTCCAGAGGTGGGGTCCGCTCCTGGATCGATGGGCCAGCTCACCATGACCGCTCAGTATTCCGAAGCCCACACAGAGGCTATGAAGCAAGTGCTGGGTGTCATCGACAAGAAAGTCCGCAACATGGAAAAGAAGAAGGTAACAGGCCTTTCGGGTCTTAACATCACCACATAAATTGTCCTCTTTAGAGCTGGTAATTTGAGGAATTCTAGGGAATTAAAAACTTTGGTATCCATCTGTGCTATGAGGATATTAATAATTTAAGGATCATTTTTGGGGCGCAGCTGCTTATCCTCCTCTTGGCACAATGAATTCTTCAGGGTCAATTTTAAATGCTGTAATCCTTCTAATTGCGTGGTAAGCAGAAGTCAGTCTGAAGAGAGTTGTCCTAAGTGTTAATTTTGGGAAGTTTGTTTCCTTTGCAAACGATGTTGTGAAATACACAAGGCTGTCTGATATCTAGCCTTCTCATCAGGGAAATAGAGATTTCAGCTCAGTGCCGGGTGTCTGCCAACGAAAGTTGACTATTCAAAGTGCAAGCCTGATAATTGACAAGTTGAAGGATAAATTGCCTTTATTCAGATCTTCGGTACTATTTGTATATGCAAGAGAAATGTTGTGGGTTGTGAAATAACAGATCCTTGGTATTTAGGCCCACAAGTTGTTTAATTTGTAAATATTTGGTATTTTATAATGGAAATAACGAGGCCTCTGAAGAGGAAGGCTAGGCTTGCAGATGAGTAATATGTTTATCGAGAGATGAAGTGGTAATGAGATATTTGCAATATTACGGGACGTTTGGCTGGCCAGCAATGCTGTTTATTGTTATGGCTGTCAGGTTGCGCTCGTAAAAACCCGCTTTAAACGAGCTGGGTCAAAGTTTTATAGCTTCAGGCCACCTTTAGTATTCGGTATTTAGTTATTTTTCAAAATAACTTTAATTCATCTGCATTTGAACAAGTTTGTTAGCCGAGTTCTCGTTAGCATTGAGTCAGTTCTATCAACACGATTTGTATATGCGTTTGACGAAGTGATCTTTGGTAGCTCCGTTTCATACGCATGGTTTAAGAGGGGCAGAAAGGCCGAATTTCCACTATTATTGCAGTATTTCTGCATCTCCCCGTGGAATATGTGGGCTAAGCATTGTCGCGACTTGTGGACGGCAGACATGGTTTGCAGCTAATATGGCGGCCATGGCGAATATTAGCTCGGGACTGAAGGCGGCCTGTCTGAGCACATTGCAGAACACCGGCGCGTAGCTGACCGCCGTCCTCGGTCCCGTCGCTTTCTCCGGTTCTGCCGAACTTGTTGCAGAATGATTTTCCGTTTTGGCCAAATGTTGGTCTGTAACGAGCAACGGCAGCTGTGCGCCTGGACTTTCTTGGAAATGTGGATCACCACGCGTTTCCTTGTTACCTCAAAATAGAGCGCAACAGTCTGTCCGCTGCTCGTATAAACTTAGGTGTATTTGGGGCATAAATTAAAGCATCGGGGACGTGGTAGAACTTGGTTTGCATGTCATTTTGTGCCGATTGCCTGACGCCAGATTTAATTCTATGTAAAATGCGATCTCTAAAGAGTAGACACACTTGCAAAACTGTTTCCTTGTGTCATTTCTTGTGCGGTGATCTGTGCCGGTTTTTAAGCGCAGTGTCATACATTTTCCCAAGTCCCGCAGTTTTTCAGGGAAGTTGTATTGCATTAACATGGACTCTGTCGCCCGCCCCCTTCATGCTAAGCAGATGTCTTTCCAACGTGGTTTCATTAATGCAGGCTTGCATTTGATTTAGTGGCCCTCTTAAATTTTTATGCTGTTAAGTAATTGTGTAGTAAACTTCATGGTCACATTGTGGTTTGGGATGAGGCTGCTTGGTCTTTAGTTTGTGCGATGTTGATAAGGATCCTTTGAAAAGTGAGTACAATGAACATGGTGACTTCAAATATATTATCCCTGGCTACCTGTTGCTGTTTAGTCCCAGATTCTCTAATAGACTGCTTGCATTCAGACATTTGAATTTCGGGGCAGTTTTGTGGTTTGATTTGTATTGGCAAATAAGCTGAGACTTGACAAAGGGGCTTCTAGCAAAAGGAAAGATTTTGCAAAAGACAATTTCTATGTAGGGTGAACTGGGCATGTTGCAGTTTTGCTAAAGAGATTTACGATTTTTACTGCAGGGCAAACTGGACGACTATCAAGCAAAGAAGAACAAGGGAGAACGTCTGAACCATGATCAGTTGGTATGTGCTGTGTTTTACGCTTTTGGAAAGCAGGTTGATTATTTTCATGTGGCCTTCACTACAGACAAGGCTTGTTGGGGCTAAAGGCGGACCTGCAGTAATACTGTGTGTTCTGCTCTATGTTTTGAAGGAAGCCTTGTCAAAGTTCCAGGAAGTGGTGAATAACCTAGAGTTTGCTCGGGAGTTGCAGAAGAGCTTCCTGACGCTTGGTCAAGATGTAAGTAAATGTTCTGAAGGGGTTGTCTCTGCTTTTTCTGTGTGTATGTAATGTTATGTTGCTGAATCAGTTTCCCCCTTAGTATACTGTTGAAGTGGATCCTGATTTTCTATCTCAGCTACATTTCTCTTTCGGGATGATGTGATAGCATAATTTCAGAACCTTGCTTTATGGTCGGACCTTTTACTGCCTTGTAAGGATGACTCATTTGGCACAGTGGTGTGTCCTCTTGCCCCATGGCTGTAACTTGACCCACACAGATCCAGAAAGCGGTGAAGAAGGCCGCACGCCGGGAACAGCTGCAGCGTGAGGAGGCTGAACAGAAGAGGCTTAAGGTCCTGCTGGAGCTGCAGTTCATTCTGGACAAGCTGGGCGACGAAAGTGTGCGGCAGGAACTGAAGCAGGTTTCCCTGCTTGTGGACGAGGACCTCACTGCCATAGACGAGTTCTACAAGCTAGTGGGGCCAGAACGAAACCAGAATGTCCGGTGAGACTCGTGTCGGCATGGAACCAGTGGGTGAACATTACTGAGGGTCGGGTTTATGGTAATATATTCTGGTAAATATTTCTGCAGTCGACTCAATCTGAAGATTAAGCTGTAGGAATTTCAGTTTCTTCCATAAAATGTAAATCAGGTCTGCACTGATTTCTGGGTATATTCTTATGTAGTGTGCTGCATAACTTGAACCAAGGCTGATTAAAAACAAGTGGTGTGTTCAAACTGCAGGAGGAGCCAGGCGGTACCAAAGGTAGCCCAGATAAAATCTCGATTAGCTGGTGAACTGCAGAACAGCTCTCATAACTTGACGTGCAGATACTCTTGGACATAAATGGCAAAGTAATATATGCATGAACTCTGGCTGGCTAGTTAGCGTCTTATCTGTACTTCCTGCCAAAGAATTGTAAGTCCTTGTATAGAGGCTGAGTAATAAGGCCTAGAGACTGGTTTGAGACTTCAAATGATATACTGCAAGTTCTGCCCATTGATAATGATGCAGCATTTAATAAAGTAATGTGGTGTCAGAAAGGGCCGAGAATGTTCTTGAATGAACGGTCTTGAATGTTCATGGTGTGATGCTTTTGCTGACTGGTCACGCCCCCAAAACTGCCAGTCAGAATTCATTGATTTTTTTTTTTTTTTTTTTTCCTTTGGGAGGTTGTGACTTTGCAGGAAGGCGAGACAAACTGAAGCATGTCATGTCTTCTTGCAGGCTGGTGGACCAGTATGAACAGGCATCTCAGCACTTCTGGGAACTGCTGGAGGGCAGAGACAAGGCAGTGGTTGGTACCACATGTAAGTCGTCATTTTCTTTGGCATTTTGTCATTGTCTTGCATATATTGATTTCATTGTTCTCTTTCTCTGGAATGTTCTGAAATTTTTATTGCTCTGCCTGTGAAGGTGGGCCTTGTACGGTATGGCAACTTTGCGGTGCGATCTCCATACTAGGAGATTTATTGGAGGTGTTTGACACACAGTGTAGCAGACTGCTTGTGACTGAACGACCATAAATGACTTCAGTAAAAGAAAAACCCTGCTAAGCTTGTCAAGCTATGTGGCATACAGTGGCGGGACTTCAGTCCGTCAGTCTGCCCTCAGCCCCTTCCAAAAAGGCAGGCCTGTCCGCCATCTTTGGAGGCCCTTCTCAGAGGCTGTATAGCTGAAATGTGTGGTGTGGTGAATCCTCAAGCTGGGGGGACAGAGTACTGCTGCGATCTGCCGCTGGGCTGAATGCTGACGGGCCGCTTCCTAACTCAGCAGCAGGGCAGCCTGCCAGTTTCCTGCCTTAGGTGGCCAGCCCAGAGAGCCTGTTCTCTGGGGACTGCCAGTCCAGCGCTCTGGAATGTTGTAGGCGACGGCAGCCAGGCTGGGAGCTGCCAGCTGGACCCCGGCTGCGTGCCCCCTCCCCAGCCCACATGGCATACACCTATTCACATTCCAGAGGTGCCCTGGCAGGTGCTCATGTGACAAGGTGGCCCAGTCAGAATATAAATATGTACTGTCAAACTGGTTCTGGTGGCGGAGCAGTCTGTTGGCACTTGGGCACTTCTTGTAGGTGTTGCTTGTTGGCCCACAAACGGGAATACGGCTGAGCTGCTAGTTGCATCTGGATTTCTGAATTTGATTCATTCTGCCTTACTTGGATTTGAAGCATTACACCTGTTCCTGGGATTCGCAGAACTGAGGGCCACTTATGATTAACTGGATTCCTGTCAATTTCCTTTTTGTCATTTGCTTTGTCAGGGAATTATGGGGGAACCTATAGAAACCCAGGGAAAGGGAAGGGGAGCCCACTGCATTTATAAATGGCAGTGTCAGTGTTGAAGCTAAATACAAGTGAATATTACAATCCATAGACCTCAATCAGATGCTGTCTTCTGATGACAAAGATCTTTCCAGAAACATGCGTGGCACCACAAGCCACCAGACTATGTTGAGTCTTGTTGATTGAGTGTTTGGCTATGGAGTTGCACCTCAGGTGGTCATTGGTAATGCCCGTGTGGACCTCCTGGTTTATACTGGTCTGTTTGCAGACAAAGCACTGAAGGACACCCTTGACAAGCTTCTGCTTAGCGGCTACTTTGACAAAGCTCATGACCACCAGAACGGCCTATGCGAAGAGGGCGAGGAGCAGCTGCCCGCACCAGAGTCTTCGGAGGCGGAGGAACCTCATGCAGAGCCAGGTAACCTCACTCCTGTCCGCCTTTAATAGGAACTTGTTTACTACAGCATGCGCCTGAGTCATCAGTTATGTTTATGTGAACCTCTTTCCAGAAGGTGAAGCTGTGGAAGATTACACAGAGCCAATTGAAGTGGAAGCGACAGAGGTGAGCTTCAGATTTTCTTTTTGCTTCTTTGGAACTAATATTTGTATACATCTTTGTGGTGTGAGTCATGCTTACAACTTTTGCTTTGTAGTTTGTAAACAGACAGTTCATTCCAGAAGCCACCTACAGCAACACTGACAAAGAGCAAGGAGAGGAGTGGAATACAGAATCAGAAGTATGTGTCAGTAAAATAACCAGTATGACAGCAGTTTAATGCAGTGTTTCCCAGCCTGGTCCTCGGAGTCCCACAGACAGTCCACGTTTTTGCTCCCTCCCAGCTCCCTGTCACAGTCCACATTTTGCTACCAGGAGCTGGGATGTAACAAAAATGTGGACGGTCTACGGGTCCCCAAGGTCTGGATTGGGAAACACTGGTTAATGTATTGAACTATATGATTTTGTTGTATGTTGACTGCTGTGTGAATGGGACATTTTCCGTAGATGCAAGAATTAACACACGTGGTTATGAATGCAATTAAAAAAAAAAATTATAATCTTTTGTTCTGCAGGCAGTCAGTGCTCTGCAGCAGCCCCCCCCTGTGCCCACAGCCCCTTCCCCCGCCGTACCCGACGCACATCCCCTCGCCCCAGTGACTCCTGTGGCCCCCGTGCCCTCAGCTGACCCTGTGGTCAGGAAGCAGGCTGTGCAAGACCTCATGGCACAGATGCAAGGGCCCTACAACTTCATGCAGGTGAGAGGTTGCCCCAGAGCCCACCCGACCCCATCTGTGTCCCCTGTGAAGTCGCCCTAATAGTGCTCTGTGGATTCGAATCCCTCAGGACTCCATGCTGGAGTTCGATAGCCAGACCATAGATCCTGCGATTGTGTCTGCGCAGCCCTTAAAGCCCAGCATGGACCTGTCTCAGATGGTGTGTCCGCCTGGTAAGTGCCGTTTCATCTGACATCCGCTGCAGCATGTTGGAAATGCTGTGCGTATCTAGGACTCTTGTATAGCATTGTGTTGAATGGAGTGTTCATTTGATGTAACCCCCCCCAATGTTTTTTACAGTACATCAAGACTCCCGACTTTCACAACCCAACGCAGTTCCTGTACAGCCAGAACCAACACAAGTAAGTCTTCCCTGTTCTTCAGTTATGAAGGATCTAGTGTTCTTTTCTGTATGTAGTGACATCCACTGGCATGGAAGTTTTTATCTGAGTTAGGTGACTTGCTTTTGCCCCCCCCCCCAGGTCCCAATGGTTTCCCCCACACCTGAAGCATTTTCAACAACACCACCCCTATACCAATCCGCACACCCAACAGATCCCCGACCACCAACAGATGCTATTGACCCCCTCCAGGTACTGTGTGTTTGCGCGCATGTGTCCCGCCACTCCCTCCAGATCCATGTTTCCTCTGACTGATCAGTTTTGTCCTCCACATGTCTGTGTGACTCGCTTTTCTAAAACATGAGTAATTTCCTACTAACCCTGCCCCACCTCCGCTCCCGTTCCGCCAGGCCTCCATGTCTCTCTCGTCCGAGCCATCGCCCCCCTCGTCCCTTCCGGCCGCCTCGCAGCCCCAGGTGTTCCAGCCAGTGTCGAAACCCCTCCACAGCAGCGGCATCAACGTCAATGCAGCCCCATTCCAGTCTATGCAGACAGTAGGCGTCCTGACCCAACCCCAGTCATGTGGTCATGATTGACTTCACTGTCCATGCACCCTGCCTTTGATCTCAATGTGCTTTAAAGGGGAATGCCACCCCAAAATTAGTTTTGCTTCATTGTGCTTTATTTAAAGTGTGCTGTGCATGCCTAGAGCTAGTAACTTTCACTATGACATCATCATAGATTTTGCTATTGAAATTGTATAAAGTGCATGCTTGTGCCTCTATAAATGTTGGGCAGATAATCCATCAAGTATCACGGTTGGCTTGAGCCTTTTTGTTTTCTGTCGCCAAGGGAAAGTAGTGGCACTGTGGTGGATGACTGCGTGAAATGTATCCAACAAAAATACTTTGAGGATTTGTGGGTTTGAAATCTGTGTGGAATATAACCCCTTTACAACATTTAACTAGACCTTGTATGGTATGATTATCTTTTGTAAGTCGTTTTGTAAGTCTCATAAATGTCTTAAACCTGCTTGGTCAGCAATATTTTTCAAGAGTTCCTTGTCCTTCCCTGAAGGTGTTCAACCTCAACGCCCCCGTGCCCCCGACCAATGAGACGGAGGCATTGAAACAACCAAGTCAGTACCCAAGTGGCTACAGCCCAGGCTTCAGTGGGCCGGTCCAGCACGCTGTGGAGCAGTCGGAGATGCAGCCGGAGTCTCTGCAGTCCGGTAAGGAAACGGGCCGGCGACTCTGATTAAGGTGCTGGTCGGGAGAGGCAGGGTGGCCACCTCTGTGTGGGGCCCTATGATCGAGCCCCCACCTTGGCAGAATAGTCACCTGTCCCCTGGGTCCTTGTCCCCCAGCTATATGCTGGCTGGTTGAGCTTGTGCTGTATCCCCAAAGCTCATTCTCTCCTGTCTATGTGGCTCATGGAGGCTGGGATGGTGCAGGCAAAGAATTTTCCCCACGGGATTAGTATGGTAAACTATCACTATTGTATTCTATAGACTGGTTTGGGAAACGTTCCGTGTGGCTTGTGATGGGTTCTCACGGCTGGTGCTGGTATCAAATGGAATGCTGGTACGGGTTCACTGCAGAGCTGGGAAGCCTGTTCTCTGGGGAGTGACACTGCTGCAGTGTCGATGGAACCAGTGGCCTGTGCAGGGCCGCCTTGGGGCCGTCTCTGCGTCAGCATGGGCTTGCGGAATCTGCATCTCTGGCTGCTTCTCCTTGTGCCCTGAGAGGCGGCTCTTTCTTGTTTCTCGTTTTAACAATGTGTGATTTTGTAAAATGATCTTATTTGGGGATACATTTGAAAGCAAGCATTTGAAATTTATCCTGCTAGAGCAGGGGTGGACAATCTTATCCAGAAAGGGCTGTTGTGTTTGCGGGTTTTCGCTGCTGTTCTAACTCCTTAGTTAGATTACTAATTAGAGGACTGATTGGCTGAAGAGTCCTCATACCTTGGTTTGAACAGCTGACCTAAAGATTATCCCAAAAACCTGAATACGCTCCAGCTCTTTGCTGATAAAATTGCCCATGTGTTAGAGCACATTGTACCAGGTTCATATGGCTTATTCCCTGTAATGGTGATTTACAGTTGGTATGTAAGCATGTTCTATGTAATATCCATCCATGACAACGTATCCTAATCAGGTTCTCTGTGCTTCCTGGAGCCCAGCCCGGGCACAGGGTGCGAGGCTGGAATGTACCGTGGATGCAATGCCAATCCAGTCTGTGCACACAGTCCTACAATATGTGCAATTTAGAGATGCCAGTTAACCTAACTGCAGGTGTCCGAACTGTGGGAGGAAACTGTAGTGTGAAACACACACACACACACACACACACACACACACTTCTGGTGGGATGCAAAGCACCAACCCTGGAAATAAACTATTGAAACCTTTGATACATTAGATGCATTAGACCAGTGAGTGTGCCAAATCAGTGAAGCAGCGTGTGTGTATGATTACAACCCATCTGAATTTGTTTGCTTTATGCTTGAGGTGGCTTTCATTTGCATTAAAGGATCTTGCTGGATAGATGAACACAGGAATACAGTTAACTTTTCAGGCCAATTTGTAACATTACTAAGTTGAATTCCGTGTCTTGCTGGATCAGTTATTCTAAATACAGGCTCTGCTGGGCATTGGAGTGCTTTAGTTCACGCTGAAAGCATTTAATTGTGTAGTAGCTCTGCTGAACTTCAGTGCAAATGCTGGCATCACCCATGTAATAAATAAAATCTTCTGTAATTCTTCTGTAATTTCTACAGTTACTCTAGAAATAATTATGCTTTACATTGTAACTGTGCTGTTGTCCCTTTGTCTCTCCCAACCTGCCCAGTTGTCGGTGCCTTCCACACCCAAGACCAAACCCTTTCCAGCGTGGGGGGCCACCAGCCCCCGCAGCAGGGCACAGGCTTCAGCAGGCCGGGACAGTCCTACTATAACAGCCGGGGCATACCTCGTGGCGTGCCCAGGAACTCCCGGGGGATGCTCAATGGCTACAGGGGTCCATCTAACGGCTTCAGAGGTATGGTGGCCTGTGACGTGCCTGACTGCTGCTGCGGCTTGTGCTGTCATGTGGAGCTTTGCCATTGATGCTTGGGTTTCTTTTTTTTTTTCAGGTGGATATGACGGGTACAGGCCGCCTTTCTCCAACACTCCCAGCAGCGGCTACGGACAGCCGCAGTTCAGCACGCCGCGCGATTACTCCAGCAGCAGCTATCAGCGGGTAACATCTGTGTGTTGCGGCCCTAATGCTACCTAATGTCGATCCGACTGTAGTTCATCGGCTCTACTTGTGCAATATACACTACCAGTCAAATTTTTGTACACACATTTTCTACATGTGCATGTTGCTCACTTCATATATATTAAAAATGCACTCGGTACTCTTTGCTAACAAATGAATTTACAGTACGTTCACCATTTGAGTACCTTTATTAGAAAGAAACTTATCTTTGATTCATCAAAGTAACCTCCTCTAGCAGAGTGAATTCGATGCATTCTTTCTACAAGGGACATTAACTATTGCAGTGTTCCATGGGATGAAAGTTAACTAAGCATTTAAAGTTAAAGGACAGCCGAGAATTTGACGCCACCATCCCCACACAACCAGTTAAAGATGCCAGGCATGCTCCCATGTTATAAGGGAAACTGACGTGTATTCATTTATAGTTGTTCATTCAACTTTGCAATGGTTATCAAGAAAAAAAATCAGCAGTATATCGATTAGTTTTATTTAAAGTGGGTAATACTTTCTTCTATATATGGGGTTTTCAAAATTCGATTGACATTTTGGCTGCCATGTCTGTTCCTGGTTTTACCAAAAATTGGAGCACAATGCAAGCTGTTCAGCACAGTGCTGTTTGTTTACTGTGCGTTGTCCTGCCTGGGGGCGGGGGGGTGGTCAGTGTCAGTGAAATGATTTGCGGTCGGACCTCTTGCTCTGTCTGACGGTGTTCTGCTCGCTGACTTGATGTGTCTGTTTCCTCAGGATGGATACCAGCAGAACTACAAGCGTGGGGCTGGACAGGGAGCTCGAGGTTGTTCTCGAGGTAATGCCCAGGTGATACGTTCCTAAGTGGCTTGCAGCCTGACATCTTAGGCCACGCTGAACATTTTCGAAATATAAAATGCGTTTGCCCTTGCCCACATTTTGACCTTTTTTCGTTTTTCATCAATCCCCTCCCCCTGGATTTTGAAGAGCCTGGTTTTGATGATATTAATCTTAAGTTTTAATGAGTCAAAACACATGCCAAGCTGAAATGATCAGTGCTATGATTTTAAGCAAGCCTGTGTTTGAGAGGGATATTCCTGTGAACTTGAAAGATTTTCATTAATTTATTTTTTTGTATAAAATGAACCAACCTGCCACTGCTGGTCCAATCCTGGGAGCACTTTTTTCCCCCCTTCCTCTGATCGCCCAATTTATTTTGGTTATTCAGCTTTTAATTTTGGCTCTTAAAAGCATTTTTGTTACATTTTTAATCTCCCAGTTCAGTTTGTAAATTGATGTTGCTTCTTGAGAGAACGTTTCAATAAAGATGTGTTGCATTACCTGCTGTCTGCTGCTAGTTTCTTTTCATTGTCCTTGTTACTCACTTTGGGGATGCCCCCCCCCCCCCCAATGTCTGGCTGTTTGCTGCTTTGGAGGGTGGGGGAGGCCAAGGCTTTGCTAGAGCAGGAGTTGTCTGCTTTCACATTGCTGCTTTCTTGCCCTTTACTCCAACAGGGTGTGAAGTTGTCACTCTTGCCCAAGGATCATGTCTCATTTTGGGGAAACTTTGGGATTCTGCATTAGAGTCCTTTTAGGGGGGGCAGGATTTGAATTCCTTGGGCAACAGAACAGTACACGCCTACTCCCAACCCCCCCCCCCATCTTTGCTCTGTGACGTGCACAGTTTTACACGACTTTCCTGCTTGAACCTAAACTTGATGCCCTAGCTATTCAAAATGCACTAATCAGAGGCCCATACAAAATGTTTTAGTTCTGTTTTGCTACTTGAGGTACAAATGCATCTTTAATATGAACCTCCACCCAACTCCCCAAAATCTTGACTTGGAGGTGCGTTCTGACTGATCAATACACCCTAATGCTTACGGTCAGGATCCTACCACGTTATTGTTGCATTCAAAATAAGTTGATAATGGCATAACTAGATTCCTAATTAAGTCCTAATTGTATACCTGCTCAGATTTATACTGATATTGTATGCTTGCTTTCTCAGCTTTCAAGTACAGGCACAGAAAAACAGTTTAGTTTTGTGTATTAAGTTGACCTGCAAACTAGCTTTGCAGCAAAACCATAAAGTATACCCCCCACCCCAAGAGAGGCATCTCTTCTGCTGGGTCATTCTTGCGCAATTCTAGAGCCATATAACACTGGTCCTAAGTTTCACATGGTTAAGTAATGAAGCCCAACCATACAACTGCAACCTGTATAGATTATAGTGGTATGTATCCATGGTTCACTACAAATGAGTATGGATACTTGAACCCTTGTACCAGAAAAATCAGCACAGTGGACTAAACATCAGTCTGCAACCAACCTTCTAGCTGTTGAGTACTTTTGTGGATTTTTCACCAGTAATGCTGGGCCAGGCATTGATGTCTTGTCTGTTTGGGTTCCAGGTCGTGGGACACCATTCAAATCCGGCAGGGGGGTACCTCATGTGACTGCGCAACAGGCCAACTAACCCGGACTCCAGCATGAACCCCAGAGACGTCTGAATTCCCTCCCCCACCCCCAACAATATTCCCACCTCTGACACGTGTGTCTTCCTCAGCAAACCCTGCCCTTCTGGTCTTTACACATCGCTTTTGGAAGCTGAAATCGTGCTCGACTGGAGAGGAAATCGACCTACAATAGACATTTTCAAGGAAGGAGGGGCGGTTTAGTCTTTGAAGCCAAATCACCCTTAGTTTTCCTTCAATCCAAACCTTTATTGCTGTCCTGTGGTATTAGCCTTAAACACACCAATCAAGCAGAAGAATGTGCTTTTGCTGATGACTTGTAATTTTGGGGATTGCCTGGACCAGAGAATGAAGATCATCATAGGTGATGTAATTAGGGTATTGAGGCCAAAGGTCACTTTGGGCCAGCATGCCACCCACTCTGATTTTGCTGCTTTCTCAGATGGAAGTATTTCTGTCAGGTCTCTCCGTCCCTTCTAACTCTGTGATGTGCTGATCCTGTGGACAAACGTTTACTGCACCCAAAATTAGATTTGCTTGTACCATTACAGGAACTTGTACTGTGAAGAGTCTCTACCAATTACAGCTCAATGAGTCACAATATGAAAGACTATAGCGCAGTTTTTTTTTTTTTTCTCCCCAGCACACTGCAGGTTGTATGCTCTATGATACAGGAAGTGAGGCACTTTAAAGAAGATCACATCTTTCAACAAAATTTACCATTAGATGAACTCTTTAGCACATAATTTTACAGACTTTTGCACTGAAGAAACCCTCTGTCCGTGTAGTAATTTGTGGTCTCCTGCTATAGAATGAAAATGGGGCCTGTAGGTTTTCTGTTCCAGGAGGGACTGGTGGTTTTCTTGGTGTAACTTTGTGTATGCCATCCCCATGACTATACTCTGCTGGTTTGGAGAACTGCCACAGGTTTCATTGAGATCCTTTCTACGACACTGTTAACAACAAACTATCATTTGTTTTTGTTATACATCAAAAGAAAGGATTAATATCTGGTATTTTATTTCTACTGAGGTGTCTACTCTGTTTTTAAAGTAGAATCAATTAACAGGGTCTGAATGATTCAGCCACTATGAATATTGGCCTAGTTTATCCCAATAAAATGAACAGTTTCCCTCTAACATGTAAAAGTCACCATTTCTCTCCAATGACATGCGATTAATAAAAAATTTTAGGTAGTTGAGGGGAAAATGGAAAAATTGGAGCAGAACTGGAATTTCTTTGCTCTGTGTTTCCCCTACATGTGTCTCCATCACTGTGTCTTTGAAGAAAAGGGAACAATGAACTGTAATTCAGCTGTGCCTGCTTAACTTTTTGGCTTTAATTGTGTATCAAGGTCTATCTGTGGTCCTTCAGATAAGGACAACAACTGGGAAAAATTTAAATATACAATACTGTATTTTCTTTTTATTTTGATGTAAACAACAGGTGACATCTTTCTTTCCCATGACAAAAAGTACTGAGCTCAAAGTAAAATTACACTGAAAACGGAAAAACGGGAAGCTCTTGAATTCATAATATGATTGCTACAAGTGTGTTGACCTGGTTCTAATAGCACAAATGCCAGATAATGTATTATTATCACAGAACTGAAGAGATTGTTACCCAGTTACATATATGTATATGCTTCGGATTGTGCATTGTAGGGTAATCCTTAACTGGTGATTCCACCTTTGGTGACCTCACAGTTTCCACTTCTGTAACTCCTGTTCGCTCTGTTTGGGGAATCCTTATGAATGCTGGTGTTTGGAGAGGACAAATAGATTTAATCTGTCTTCTGGTGTTAACAAAAATAAAAGTGTTTTGTACAATACATGGTATGTACCACAAAACATTAAATATAAAGCACCCCTTGGTGAGGAATTTTAAAATGTGAAATCTAGGAAGCCGAAGAGGCAGACGTCACCATTTATTTTATATTTTACAATTTAAATTTACGATTTCAGGTATTATAAGTAAAGTATTAGAGAGAGAGCTCAGGTTAGTCAAATTTAAAACTATAGCCGTGGCCAAAAGTTTTGAGAATGACACAAATATTAATTTTCACAAAATCTGCTGCCTCAGTTTTTATCATGCCAATTTGCATATATTCCTGAATGTTATTAAGAATGACCAGATGAATTGCAATTAATTGCAAAGTCCCTCTTTGCCATAAAAATGAACTTAATCCCAAAAACCCATTTCCACTGCATTTCAGCCCTGCCATAAAAAGACCTGCTGACATAATTTCAGTGATTCTCTCGTTAACACAGGTTAATGTTGACGAGGACAAGGCTGGAGGTCACTCTGTCATGCTGATTGAGTTAGAATAGCAGACTGGATGCTTTAAAAGGAGGGTGGTGTTTGAAATCATTGTTCTTCCTCTGTTAACCTTGGTTACCTGCAAGGAAACACTTGCAGTCAACGTTTTGGTGCACACGAAGGTCTTCATGGGCAAGGATAGTACTGCTAGTAAGATTGTATCTAAATCAACCATTTATTAGATCATTAAGAACTTAAAGGAGAGAGGTGGCCTGGTGTCAAGGGCAGCAAAGAAGCCACTTCTCTCCAAAAAATCATCAGGGACAGACTGATATTCTGCAGAAGATACTGGGATCGGACTGCTGAGGACTAGGGTAAAGTCATTTTCTCTGATGAATCCTCTTTCTGGTTGTTTGGGGCATCCAGAAAAAAGATTGGCTGGAGAAGAAAAGGTGAGCGCTACCATCAGTCCTGTGTCATGCCAACAGTGAAGCATCCTGAGGCCATTCATGTGTGGGGTTGCTTCTCAGCCAAGGGAGTGGGCTCTCTCACAATTTTACCTCGGAACACAGCCATGAATAAAGAATGGTACCAAAACATCCTCCGAGAGCAACTTCTCCCAACCATCCAAGAACAGTTTGGTGATGAACAATGCCTTTTCCAGCATGATGGAGCACTGTAACATAAGGCATGAGCGATAACTAAGTGGCTCAGGGGAACAAAATGTTGACATTTTGGGTCTGTGGCCAGGAAACTCCCCTGACCTTAACTTATGGTCAATCAAGAGGCGGGAGGACATTCAAAAACTCACACATCCTGACAAACTCCTAGCATTGATTATAGAAGGATGGGCTACCATGAGTCAGCGTTTGGCCCAGAAGTTGATTGATAGCATGCCAGGGTGAACTGCAAAGATCTTGAAAAAGGGCCAACACTACAAATATTGACTCTTTGCATAAACTTAATTGTCATTAAATGCCTTTGACACTTATGCAATGCTTGTAATTATACTGCAATAAACCATAGAAACATCTGACAAAATGATCTACATACACTGAAGCAGCAGACTTTGTGAAAACCAATATTTGTGTCATTCTCAAAACTTTTGACCACAACTGTACATTACAAATCAACTAAGCTAGTTTTTTTTTTTTTTTTTAATATCCAGCCTTGGTGCTACATTTTTATTCGAAGACAAACTTCGTCGCGGACTACCTCTCTGTTGATCCACGCCTATGCACGACACATGGATTAAAGTTATTGAACAGAATGTTCACAGATGTAAAACAGATGTAAAATAGGTCCGTGTGTGATTTTTTTAAGTAGCTTGATTAGTAATTCTAAAATAAATAAGAATTTATTTCGAAGAATATGTGAAAGACATGGTCGCTTTTATTCAGGCATTCGCTCAGGGCAGGGCGCTTGGGTCCTTTTTTATTTTGGGGTCCTGTTAGTGACTTCGTTCCACGTGAATCTCCATCTGAATGCCTTGCTGTAGTACAGTGAAGTAGAATACTGTTGTAAAGTTGATCAGAACTATTTGTTTGTAATCTGGAAACCTTCAGAGTAAACATTTAAGCATTTCTTCATAGATGAAACTCGTATAGTAAGATTTATTCGTCTTTGCAGGGTAAGTACCGTATAGTGCGACTATCTAGATATAGAGTAACTGTATCAAGCAAAGGTAAATGTAGCATTCTAATGTAAGGTAGTCCAGCTCCTCGTAACACTAACTGCTTAATTAGTAGCTCACTGTGTGTGGTGTTCCTATAATTATCGTTTTTGCTGGTGATGACTGCGTACCATCTATCACTGGTGTTATCTAGATTGCTGCGTTGCTGAACTAGACCGTACTGCTAGTAAGTGTTATTTGCGGCTTACCAATTTTCCATGTGCCCCGGTGTTAGGTACCATGTCAACGTTCCGGAAAAAAGTAGACAATCGTATCCGTGTTCAGATCGAGAATGGCATGCTGCAGCAGCATCGTACCTTATTTGTTGTAGTGGGAGATCATGGAAGAGACCAGGTAATGTATACATAATGATAACCTTCATCCAGAGGACACTGCCTTATGTAATTTAATTAAAAGATCTATTGGTAAAATTTTCTTGTCAAATAGAATTCAACAGTTCAGCGTTCGACAGTAATTTTGGAAAACCGGTGCCACCATGCTGAGCTTATACTTGTGTATTTTTCTTCTACTCAGGTGGTCATTCTTCATCACATGCTCTCTAAAGCCACAATAAAAGCCAGACCATCCGTGCTGTGGTGCTACAAAAAAGAACTGGGATTCAGCAGGTTGGTTTACCTGGTGCTAGAACATTTAGGAATGTCATTCCATTTGCTGTGTTTTTGACGAATGCTTTGTTTAATATTTTAGATAAACCTTGTTTGGCTGTGTGATGTAGTTTCCCCCCCTTGATTGCTCTGAAGAGCACAACATACACTTTTGATAATGTTTATTTGTACCAAGTGTGATTCTATGCTAATTTTAATTGAATAACATATTATTGTTCGTTATATATTTGTTTAATCATTTAATAATATATTGTCTGACTCCAAATTTCAATTGCCCGAGATCAGTCATCGTAAGAAACGGATGCGCCAGCTGCAGAAGAAGATTAAGACGGGAACTCTGAACCTGAAGGAAGATGACCCCTTTGAGTTGTTCATTGCCGCCACAAATATCCGCTACTGCTACTACAATGAGACCCACAAGATCCTAGGGAACACGTATGGCATGTGTATCCTCCAGGTGACTGTATATATAGCATACTTTTAATAACATCCATAGGTTCTTAGAGGTTATAAATGCTCATTTTCTGTTTGTGTGGATTTATTTGTAAAGGACTTTGAAGCCCTGACTCCTAACCTCCTGGCACGTACTATTGAGACCGTTGAAGGGGGGGGACTCGTTGTCATTCTGCTCCGGACCATGAACTCCCTCAAACAGCTTTACGCTATGACAATGGTGAGCCTGTGGTCTTGTTTGGTGGTGCAGAACTCGTAGGTGGAACATCTAGTCTGAAGTCCCATTTCCTCTGTTGTTTCTCCTGTCTGTCAGGATGTACACTCTCGCTATAGGACTGAAGCACACCAAGACGTGGTTGGAAGGTTCAATGAAAGGTGAGATGGTCTTGTATAGTGTAAGCTTATGAAATCTGTTAAATAACCTGCCATTTAAATAATTGGTATAAAAACATCCATCCATTTTGCATACCTGTTTCTGCTATGCTGGATCACAGTATCAAGTGCAAATGCTTCACCCTGTTTGAGAGTGTGTACCTGAACGCACTCTTCTAGATTTTGCTCTTTAATCAGAAATTCATCTGTTTTTAGCTCAACTGCAAGGTACTTAAGATGTATGTGACATAATGGTGCATGTCAGTACAATACAGTAGAACTTTGTGTGCCTGGCGCAGTTCTGCTGTATGTTCATACACAGGACGTTGATACACACTCAGGGTGTTTTTCCACCACCCTTGGTACCATACTTTTTGGTACTTTGCTTTTTCCATTAACTTCTGGCCGAATACCAGTACAAAATGTTCCAGTACTTTCTTGGTATTTCAGTTCTTTGGCGACTTGCAAACGCTTTCGTTGTCGATTTGATTGTGCAGATGGCCTGCCTCTAAACATAATACAACTGCCATCTTGTTACAAACAAGTTACAAAATCAAAAATCAACAATAAACAAAGTAAACAAAAAAAAAAAAGGGAAAAGTAATAATAATGGATGCTCGGACTAATGATGAGTCTCGCCTTCAGTTATCACTTTAGTTGGTACGTCCAGAGTTGCTGGAACTGCCGTGTCTAGCAACCCAATAACAATTCATTCAAAATCTCTTTGATAAGGCATCTTAGCCATTCAAATGTGAAGATTAAAAGTGAGCGGACCTCTGTACTCTGTCTGCATGTTGTATGCATTCAGAAGCAGTCACACGATTGGCTGTTATGATGGGTAAGCGGCCAGCAAAATGTATGGGAAGCTTGCGCCCCCACCCCCCAGCTTGGCAGAAATATACCAGGCAAGACCCCAAAATCCTGGGTCAAGCTATATATACTTTTTTTTTTTTTTATCCTGGGTCCAACCTTAATGTACGCTGAGAGGTATCTGCAATGTGGACAGCGTAGTGTCAAATATTCAGTGATTAGACCTCAAATGTCATTAAGAGTTTAGTAATTGTGGATATTTAGGTGTAAACAGTGGAATAATATGTATGTGTTACAATATGTTTACAATATATCTGCATATATCCCATATTTACATACATATATGGATGTGTGTGTATAAATATGAATGTACATATGCATTGCGGGTATTTCCAGGTAAATGGGTGAGAGGCAGTGCTGAGCGGATGCGAGTATAAATGAGTAGGTTTGCATACTGTTGAGTGCTGGGAAAATGCTTCTTTTGAAAGTCTTATAAAGTGCAGTGAGGTTGTTTTGCACTGAATTGCAGTGGTGCAGTGACATTTTAAAGCAGTGCTTCCTATCCACTTTGCCTTTGCCCTGGGTCCGTCTGTTTCCCGCCCCCCCCCAACTTTGCACTCTTTGCACTCTCACCAGGTTCATCTTGTCCTTGGCTTCCTGTCAAAATTGTGTGGTCATTGATGACCAACTCAACATCCTGCCCATCTCTAGCCACATGGCCAACATCAAACCCGTCCCTCCAAAGACTCAGGTAGGGTGACCGGGGTCCTGCAGCTGTGGCTGTATCTGTACCATCAAACACGGGGAGTTTAGCTGGACAGTTGACTGTTCTGTAGCTTTCAGACTTTTTACTTGAATCTTTTTACATGATTTACCCACAGTTTGTATCCAGACTCTGTTACTTCACATGCTTCATTTCAAAGTCACAAAGTCACTGATTGTTCCCTGTCATGAAGTGATTGTTTTACATGAATACAATCCTGTGTGTTGTCTGCCCAGGAGGACAGTTTGTCTCCTCGGGAGCTAGAATTAAAGGAACTCAAGGAGTCTCTACAAGATACCCAGCCTGTGGGAGTCCTAGTGGACAACTGTAAGACCCTGGACCAGGTCAGTAAGCTGTGCAACATGCACTTTGGGTGTGAGTATGTGCTTCTGCCTGTTTGTGTATGGCAGGCCTCTGCATGTGCCGTCACACGACTGTGCTTGTGGCCCAGGCCAAGGCCGTGCTGAAATTCATCGAGGCGATCTCGGAGAAGACCCTGCGGAGCACGGTGGCCCTGACGGCTGCCAGGGGCCGGGGCAAGTCTGCCGCGCTGGGGCTGGCCATCGCTGGCGCTGTGGCATTTGGGTAAAGTACCTCTGCACTTTTTACTAGAACATAAGATATACGTCATCGATCCCAGGGGAAAATTTGTTTTTAAAAAGGTGGTACAGCTGGGATTCAGACCCAGGCTGTTCTGTTTACTAGGCAGGTTCTTTAACCAATTAAGCCACGGCACCAACTAATGTAGCCGCCGACACATCGCTGGCTCGTTTTAATGGGATTTTACATCTTCGCTCTCGACAGCTACTCCAACATCTTTGTGACTTCCCCGAGTCCGGACAACCTGAACACCCTGTTCGAGTTCATCTTCAAAGGCTTCGACGCCCTTCAGTACCAGGTAGTGTTTCCACGTGTGTGTCTGTCCAGCTCTCAGCACTCTGTGTTCCGTCTGAACGCGCACCGTGTTCCTAGGGCGAGGGAGCCCTCTAAACGTATGAGCCATTGCATTCCAGGAGCACCTAGACTATGAAATCATCCAGTCCCTGAATCCTGAGTTCAATAAAGCCGTCGTCCGAGTCAACATCTTCAAAGAGCACCGACAGACTATTCAGGTAAGAAGCTTGAATAGCGATAGACAGACGATTCATGTTTTCACTGGGGTTTTCCGGCCTTTGCGCTCACTTATTTATCATCCAGCTTTTGATGTATTAAATGAATAAAGGAACGTTTCATTAGTTGCTGAAGAGATGTTTTCGCAGCCTGACTTTCTCCCTCGAAACTGACCTCTTAGTACATCCACCCTGGTGACGCCGTGAAGCTCGGCCAGGCGGAGCTGCTGGTGATCGACGAGGCCGCTGCCATTCCTCTGCCTCTGGTGAAGAAGCTGCTGGGGCCGTATCTGGTGTTCATGTCTTCTACCATCAATGGGTCCGTCTCTGCTCTGTCCGCTCCGAGCCGGTTGGGCTGCTCTTTGTCCCCATTCCTTGTTCCTGTCATGCCGGCGGTCGTGTGACTGCCCTGCACATCTTTTGCAGGTATGAGGGAACCGGCCGCTCCCTCTCCCTGAAGCTCATCCAGCAGCTCCGGACGCAGAGTGCGGACAGCCAGCAGAGCCAGTCTGCCGAGAACAAGAACACGAGCACGGCGCGGCTGGCCGCTGGTACGCAGAGCCGCTCCCTGAGCCCCGTGCGTGTGTGCGTGTGTGCGTGTCTGCGCGAAAGTCCCTGATCTTTGAGCATAAAGCAGCATGATCTCGCCTGAAAGCCTCTCTGCACCACAGCCCGCACCCTTCACGAGGTCTCCCTCCATGAGTCGATCCGCTACGCGCCAGGGGACCCGGTGGAGAAGTGGCTCAACGACCTTCTGTGCCTGGACTGCTTGAACATCCCACGAATCATCTCTGGCTGCCCCCTACCTCAGACCTGCGAGCTGTATCCTACCAGGATTGAGGCTGGCATCTCATGTTCCACTATATTTATCTTGCCTTCTTGACTCCTCTTACATGTACATGAATGCTGCACTACTGGGAGTTTTACTTGCACAAAAATGTTCTAAGGGCAGAAAGAAAAATGATTGGTTCAGAGAGATAACCAATCAGATTGTAGAGGAGGTGGGTCTAAGCAGCTATAGGAGGCGGGACCAAGATATCTGATTGGTTGGTCCTGCTTGCTCTGGTTACTTGGACCCACCTTCTCTACAGTCTGATTGGTTCAGAGAGATAACCAATCATTTTCCTTTCTGTCCTCAACATTTTTGTGTAAGTAAAACCCCCAGGAGCGAATGCTGCCTATTTGTGAGTTGTGGTTATAAAGCTTAACCTCTACATGTATAGATACTATGTAAACAGGGACACGTTGTTCTGCTACCACAAGGCCTCTGAGGCCTTCCTTCAGAGGCTCATGGCTCTTTATGTGGCGTCACATTACAAGGTGAGGTTTGGCTTCGAGAACACGGGGGCAACTCATGTAGAGGGTGGCGCTGGGGCATGGAAGTACTGAAGGCTTCCTGCTTGTTTTGTGCAAAGTTTTGATGTTTATGAGACATTCTGACTAGACAAAAAAGAAACTGAAGCATTTTCACTTTTGTCTTTGGTTAATTCTAATTTTGATTAGCACAATCCATTTTCTTTTTCAGAATTGGATGATGTCTTGTATATTAAGGAGAATTGATGTTTCTCTCTCTTCTTTCAGAACTCACCTAATGACCTCCAGATGCTCTCTGATGCACCTGCACACCATCTGTTTTGTCTCTTGCCTCCGGTTCCCCCTACCCAGAATTCCTTGCCAGAAGTATTGGCAGTGGTACAGGTAGGTCCACGTTAAGCTCTCTGTCATTGTGGACTTGATGCTCAGAATGCTGGGTGTTGACTATTGCCTTGTGATTTGTCTTAGGTCTGTCTTGAGGGGGAAATATCACGCCAGTCCATCCTAAATAGCCTATCCAGAGGGAAGAAAGCATCTGGAGACCTCATACCCTGGACCGTCTCAGAACAGGTACAGCACAGAATGTTGGGATCAGTCTGAAAATATCCAAGCCTAAATACTGGTTTAACATTGTACTGGAGATTCAGTAGGCTTGTTTTCCCTCTGCAGTTCCAAGATCCTGAATTTGGCAGCCTCTCTGGAGGAAGGGTGGTACGCATTGCTGTGAATCCAGATTACCAAGGGGTAAGACCTTAAATCGTTGCTTGTACAGTAGGAAGTGTCTTCAAACCTCTTGTGTGCTAAAAGCCTGCTGGTTTTTGCTGCAGATGGGCTATGGGTCACGTGCCATGCAGTTGCTGCAGATGTACTATGAGGGTCAGTTCCCAGTCTTGGATGACACTATGCAACCTGTTTCCAGTGAAATCACTTTAGTTAGCAGTGAGGTAAGCTGACCCCAGTGAAATATGATGTAGTTTACAACAGTTTTATGGTTCAGTACCTTATTACTTATCTTGTTTCAAATGTAGGCCTTGTTTGTGTCTCTGAAATGGATCAGTGCTCTAATTTGAGTTGCAGCAAGTTCATTTTTGTTGGGTAGAACTGTTAGTTGAGAAAGTTAAAGCTTCCTATTTTCCCAATTTGTGCTGAAAATGTGCACATGTGTGGATGGGCAGGCGGTCGGCCTCCTGGAGGAAGTGGTGAAGCCGCGGAAGGATCTGCCCCCACTGCTGCTCAAACTGAGCGAGAGGCGAGCAGAGAGGCTGCACTATCTGGGAGTGTCCTATGGGCTTACAGCCCAGTTGCTCAAGTGAGTCCTTTTGGGGCGCTGCTGCTGCTTCTGGATTTGTCCCTGGAATCTTCGGCACAGCTCAACATTCTAAATGAAACCACTTTGAATTTTGCAGGTTCTGGAAACGAGCTGGCTTTGTTCCTGTTTATTTAAGACAAACCCCTGTAAGTTAGCGTTTCATGTTCATATTAACCACTGCACTTAAAACCAAAACAGCGAAATAGTTGTATATTCTTTGAAGAGTGAAAACTGAGGTTTATTTCTTTACCTATAAAATAAGCATGAAGCTTGTGTGCTGACTGTTAGATTTCCGTTTCCAGAATGACCTGACGGGAGAGCATTCATGTGTGATGCTGAAGGAGCTCCGTACAGAGGAGGGTCAGGAGCAGGGCCAGTGGTTCCATGCCTTCTGGACTGGTGAGTCTCCTCCATTACCCCATTTAATAACTTCATATTAACCTACTTTATTTTACCTAACTTGACATGTAAATGTGGCCACCCTCCCCCCAGACTTCCGCAGACGCTTCCTGTCTCTGCTGTCCTATCAGTTCAGTAGCTTCCCCCCAAGCTCGGCTCTTAACATCCTGCAGAACAAGAACCTCAAGGAGGAAGCCCTGCCAGGTCAGTATCCACGATGCCCACTGGATGGTCTTGATATATTATCTACCACTTCTCAGTTGAGTCTAACTGCTGCTTTTCAAATCTCCCATTAGGACTCAGCAGCTCAGAGTTGGCCACACAGTTCACTCCCTATGACCTTAAGAGGCTTGAGATGTACTCCAGGAACATGGTGGACTACCACCTCATCATGGACATGATCCCGGCTCTGTCCAGGATGTTCTTTCTCAGGCAGCTGGGGGACGTCTCTCTCTCTGCAGCCCAGTGTGTAAGCAAACGGCTCAGCACTCAGAAATGTTTTACTCGTGCCGTGATGCTTTGAAGAGGGCCAATGGTGTGAGCTTGCCTAGGTTAACACATCACGTTCTTTGCTACAGGCTCTGTTACTAGGTGTTGGGCTGCAACATAAAACAGTGGATCAGCTAGAACATGAGATCGGCCTTCCCAGCAGTCAACTTATGGGCCTCTTCAACCGCCTCATCCGCAAGGTGGTGCAGGTGAGGCCTGGAACTCGAAAATGGGTCCTCTTATCCTATCTGTAGTCATGGGGCTGCCAAACTGTATTCCTGGACTTTGGTGGGATCTTGCAGTATTTGTGGGGAAAACATTGTAAGTGGTCAAATTTTAATGCAGTGCGCACCAGGGACACATTGGCACTTGGCAGGAAATGTTTGCGACATGAAACACACCATTATCTTTAGTCACTAGTCTTTACTATCTTAGTTAGTGGTCAGCTTCATAGATGATCACCCTCAATAACTGGCAAAGTAGGAAATGTCACAGGGGCAACCTGTCACTAGAGCCCTGGAGAACAGGGGAAGAATCCCCAGCAACCTTGAGCCTTGGCCCTGCTTCGGTCACTGTGATTGGTCACTGTAATTGGTCATTGTGTCAATATGAATGCAGCTTTGCTGTGAGGAAGATGGGGTCTCCATAGACCTTTTTGATATGCTGGGTATTAAGTAACCAAGCACAGTTTCTTTGCAAGTTGTCAGATGGTCACATGCTCATTCCATCTGTGTGTATTTACCTCCAGATGGTATCTGCTGTGTCAGGCTTTACTTCTAGAAGTCTTTCCTTATGCAAATCATGTTGCCTTGTGGTGTCACGTCATCTCAAATCTGTCCCACTGTAGTACTTCAACAGAATCCAGGAAAAAGCAGTGGAAGCAGACATGGTCACATCAAAAGAGGTCACCATGGAGCCAACCGTCCGATCGCTCAGTGAGGACCTGGTATGTGTTCGTTTTGGGGGGGTGATCTTCATTGGAGATAGTAGGCCAAAAATGAGAAAAGACTCCTAAGCAGCTATCAAATTATAACCACCAAAATGATAAATGGATGTAATGATCTTATCCTGTTCCTGTTCTTTTCTTTAGGAAGAAGCAGCTAAGGAATTCAAGGAGAAGCACAAGAAGGAGATGGAGCAAATCAAGGAGATGAATCTTACAGAGTGAGTCTGTCCACTCCAAGTGAAATTGTTTGGTCGTTTGGAACAGGAAAGAAAGATGCCTGTAATTTCTGTTAATTTGTAAAATTATCAAGTTAACAAAAGTGTATAGTCGTGACTTATTTCATAAGGTATATGGCTCTGCTGTTTAGGGTGCAAATCTAACATTTGCTTTGCAATAGATTTTTGCTAATTAAACCTTTAACTGCTTCTGAAAGGCAAATTCTAGTTATACTTATAGAAGGTCCTCCAATAAGCCATGTGACATTTGTATATATACAGGGTTCGAAATAGCCGGTATCGCATCGCAGTTTGCGATGTAAAAACACCCACCTGCGAAACAATTGCTTAATTCCCGTTAAAATGATTCGCAGCCATTGCTAATCAATATCCAGTTTTAAATTTTATTAGAATTTTAATCATAAAAGTGAAAAAAATCCAACCCCGATCCCCCGATACTCGCTGGCAGCGGTATTGACGATCTTGTCCAAATAACCGCGCTGCCGAATTCGTTTTTCAGGCTTACGCTAGGGCCGTGTATTCAATTCATTTTCAAGTTCGTGGAAGGCGCTCTACTCGCTATTCTCAGTCGGGGTACTTCGTTGCATGATCGTTCGACTGCTATAATTGTATTCATAAAACAAAAAAAAAAAAAAATAAAGAAAAAGAAATGTTTAATTTGAAGTTTTTATTCTTTATTCATAAAAGTGACTATCCAGAGCATTACATTTTAAAAATTCTTTGCTAAGTTCTGAAACTGAACAACAAAGTGTTATTAATTCATTTTAATACAAAAAAAATTAAACCTGTGTGTACTTTACGACGCTCATGTAGTAGTGTGTGCTTCCGATGGTCATTTTTAAAACTTGCTAATCAAATTTCAAAACCGCAAATCAAATTGCAACTTTTGAAAATTTTGATTAGCAAGACTGCTAATCAAGTTGAAAATCTTATTTGGAACCCTGATATACTACACAAAATAGTGCCTCAGGTGACAAATCTGTTTGGTCTCATGTTTTAGCTTAGTACTATAGTGTAAAGTATGAATGTATGAGTTAATTTAATCTGCTGACATTATCATCAATATTTACATACTGAGGAAAATTTTGCTCCAAGTGTCAAAATCTCTCCTGTGGCCAACTTGAAGTCTTCATTCAGAGACAAATAAGGTGGATGGATATTGTTGTTGTTGTCTACTCCAAGATGGAAGCACTTAATAAAATGCATAATTTCTTTGTCTGAAAATTTGAAAGTTACAATAACCTTGTGTTCCAGCTAACCCCACCCTCCCCTATAATCCTCTGCTAATTAGGGTGCAAATATGATTTAGCATGTAATAGATTTTTAATGGTTAAACCTTTACAGCTTCTGAAAAGCAAGTTTTAATGACAACTGTACTTCTAGAAGGTCCTCCAACAACTTGGTTTGACAATCGTTGCTCTCCTCCGTATTACTGCAGGTACATGATCCGAGGAGATGATGAGGAGTGGGACCAGGTGTTGAAGAAAGCAGGAGACAGTGCTATCATCAGCATAAAGAGGTATAAGGAGAAGCAACGGTGTTTTCAAGGGGTCCTGAAACAGAATGATTTGGCAAGAAGGTGTTTTTTTTTTTTTTGGTTAAAATCCTCATTATTCTCTTTGTACAGTAACAAGAAGAGAAAACTGGATGGTGGAAATAAACAAGAGCAGAAGCCACACAAGAAGCTGAAGAAGGGCAAAGATAAAAAGGGGAAATTCTCCAAGTAACTTTTCATTGTTGCCATGTTCTTCATGGTACAGACTTAACTAAGGCCTGTGTGTTCACATCAGAACTGGATTATCTTCTGCAGAGAGACTTTGTGTTAAATGCTGATGTTAAACCTAAGAACACCAAGACCGTAGGAGCTAGTCATTTATTTCCCTTGGAAGGATGGCCTAGATTTGTATCATATTAAGAAACTTTTTTTTTTTTTTAAATCAGTTTTTGTTTGAAATATCAACCAGTCTTGCATGTAGTTCTGTGTAAATGTGCCAGGCTGAATAATTGGTTTTATTTGTCACTTTTGGTCCAGTTTTGTTGTGTTCCACGAGAAAGTGGGGGAGGGAGGTTAAGTGATTAAGTGTTTTATTTATCTTCAGTAAGCTGAGCAACCAGGAGGCTGTTTGCATGGAAATGTTTTAAGATACTTTGGGGATCCCCCTTTCCCAACTTCTGCTCGATACGTAACAGGTATGCACTAGTGGTTGAACGACTTTAGATTTTTTAAAGTCGACTTTTATGTGATTGAAGTCCAGTCGACGTCGACTAGTCGCTGGTGACGTCATCATTAAAACAAGATGCAAAAGTTTTGCAACATGCCACAATTTGTAATTTATTGAC